>NW_019290628.1:0-74890 GCF_000500325.1 Leptinotarsa decemlineata | reverse complement strand
AACACTATACAGAAAATAATGAATTTTAACTGATCAGTAATCAGGAAATGTATAAGTATTACTCATTACAAGCTCATTACTGATTTTTGTCATAAATAATACCTTTTAATCGTACTAGTATTGTGTATTATCTATAATTTGCCACAACCTACAACTCTACTGCTTACTATATTTTGATTCTGCTATAAACTGGTAACGTAAAATTTAGATATGACAACGCGCTTATTGGTTTTACTATAGATATGAATATTTTTAAATTCAGATTTCAGATTCATATTAAAAAAAAATACGATACGAAAGGAGATATAGAAACAACAGTTTGTGTCATTTCATTGAGTGATTGCAGTATAGTGAGTTATCTAACTATCCAATATTATTTCGAATATGTGGTAATTATTATTGATAAATGTTTTCAATTTCTTTTTTAATTAAGTTCAACTTTCAGTATATCAGTGCCGACGGTAAATAATTGTAGAGTTTTTTGTCCAGTAAATGTGAGTGAATCGGCATCGTCGAACCTTTGCTATCTGAGAAGTGTGTAAGCGAGTGTTATACAGTGCATTTCTCCCCCTCCCTTTTATTTTTTGAACGGGTCAACTCAAAAATTTGAAATTTTATATAATGAAATAATTCATGAATACTTTATTTTGAAGTAGTGGAATTGACAGACGAAACTTTCAAAATGGCGACTGGGCGCCATCTGGGAAAAAATTAAATTGAAGCGGGGTCTTGTGACATATCTTTTTTGAGCTCCTGACAAATGGTTCACAACCCTAGAATATATTGTCAATATCTTTAACTACTATTATGACAGAATGATTTATCGCGAAAATGTGGACGACACACATCCCCTTATACATGATAAAAATCTAAAATCCTTATCTGGTCAACCCTAAATTCAGGTTAGAATACATCTCTGCAGATTTTTCAATGAAAGCAGGTGTTTCGTAGAAGTTCTGTCTATCCCCAACGACTTTCCTTTGTTTCTTAATGTAGGCACATGGAAAGGTTAGTCGTCCTACACATGGAGAGAAACAAAAATAAGAATGAAGATGAATCTGCCAAAGGCTGAACTCGACAGTTTCACAAAGAAATCCACAGAAGTTAAGATCTTCAGGAAATTGTCAAGGAAAATGTGTGGATGAACAGAAAAACGCGTAATATCTTGGAGTTATCGTCGACAAGTGCTTGAATTTCAGAGAGTATATATGTTTGGCAACTCAGAGAGCGCGAGCGGCGTTAACACGCAGCTACCCTCTAATTGCACGAAATTTCAAACTTGGTGTTAACACCGTATAGAAGTAAACACAAGTAAGTTCACTTTCCGCCATATTTGATTCACCACCTCCAATTTTATGCTAAGCCAACCTACAGTGCAACCGACTGAATCTGAAGGGTTTACTAAGCGAGCCAAGTTGAAGTGGTGGTTTTGTATTTGTGAAAAAATTGTGATTAGTTTCAAAATGAACAAGTGTCGAGTTGTGAGATGCTGTAATTTGCAGGGTGATGTTGGCCCTGATTTTTTTCGATTTCCAATTGACGAAAAAATGTATGTTTTTTCAGTATTCATTATGTAAGATTGAAGGACTGAACATATAAAGGGAATCATAAAATAAATTGTTATAGACCATATATATGCAGCCTTTATTTTATGAAATTAATTCGATGAAATTGAACTTTACCAATAGCATATGCCTCACAAGTAATGATATAAAATGACAAAACAATGGGATTTCCACTGAAAATCCACGAAAGAAAATAATTGTTGAATCACATTTTTTGATTTGGCTAGTATGTATGTATCTGTAGGAAAAGTATTACTTCCACTGAAATCTCTGCAAAACCAAAGAATGAAATGTATACTCAAATAACCATTTTTGGAGCCTACTGTTGCATACTTTTTTACCAGTTCATCCACAACAATACTGGATATAAAAAGTATTCTGATTGAAGCTGTTAGGCAATTATCAAAAATTGAATTGAGAGTTAGGAGTATCATTTTAGATTCAGGTTTTAATTTTTATACACATGCCAGAAAAGATGTGAAAGTGACTGTAGAGCAGCCATATTTCTTTGTTGATGATACAAAAATATTTAACTTTTTTGATACTCCTTATGTGCTGACATGTAGCAGAAATCATTTTTTTATGACTAATTGAAATTTGGTGAATTTACAACGAACAAAAATCATCATGTACAACTTTACAACTTGGATAAGGAAAAACAATATAGACTAGCACACAAACTTACTGATTTTCATTCATTATCAACTAACTTCCATAGGATGAAGGTTAAATTAGCCAGTCAAGTTTTCAGTCATTCGGTAGCTACAGCGATGGATACTTATGCCAGTTTCAATCAGATACCATCAGCAGCAATAGGAACGGCTACATTCATTGAACAAATGGATGAAGTGTTTGATATTTTGAATTCAAAACGATTTGACGATGCCAAACATATCAATAAACGTTTTTTTGAAACATTAAAACAAATTGATTTTCTGAAAGTAATGAAATATTTTTCAGCAAATTGACTATAATATCAAAAAAAGGAAAAAACACGACTGGACAAATGAGATTTATTGAGGGGTGGCAGATAATAGTTTCAGCGTTTCTGCAACTTTGAAAAAACCTGCATAATGAAGGACACTCCCATATATTGACGAGGAATATATATATATCAGGGCTGTGTGGAAAATTATTTTGGTCAACAGAGAAATACTTGTTAAAATGCCAAAAACCCACCTCCTATTGAAATTACGAGAGCTTTCAAAAACACATTTACTCTTCAGTATTTCACCCAAGCAGAAGGAACTAACTGTCTAGAAGATACTAGTGAGATTATATCTAATATTACAGATGCTGACATAAATAGAGTGAAGATTTTTGTGGAAGTTCCAATAAATCCCTATAAACATAGGAAGATAAGATAAGGATTCATCTCGCGAAGCGACAATATAAAACATTTCGCAATCAACTATTACCATCATTTTTTTAACAACAGGAGACAAACACTTCAACATTTCAAAATAGCTTCTTGAGTGTTGGAATTGAATAGTATTATTTTAATTTCAGTGTTGAACTTCAGGTAAGCCTTCAGTTCAATGACAAAACTTTCAAGCTATATATTAATATATTTTATCATCATCTCTTTGTAATCACTTTCGCTAAAGGAAAATATTTCTATCATTGTTTTTCTGAAGAGCTAGTTTTCAGCAAGCTCAACGAAAAAGTTGAAAAAGTGTTGTGAAACATTCCTGAATTCGAACGTCACGTCACTACAAATTTTAATATTATCAAATATGATATATGGTAATTGAAAAGTTACTTCGATGGATATCCTCATTAAACTGAATACGTTAGTTACCTCAAGCATTTCATGCTCATTATAATAATTGCACTGTACACCATACACATCGAATTATTATCTTAAAAGCTATATTGAAATCAAAACTATCATGTTCTCACACGAATACTATACTAGATAGATTGTATATACTAGATTGTATTGTGTAGTGCAAATAGAATCGATATTTTCATAGGAGAAAAAATTCACGTATGTCTCAGAGTAGATACCTGAATCAGTCTAAGCTCCCAAGTAAGATCGATCTTCACCAATTTGGTTATATTATATCAAATAAAATATATTTATTACAGTGTACCACTAGGGTGGTAGCAGAAAATTGTTTCTTTGCTATGAATATTGGAAATTATGAAAATCAATTATTTTTTCAAATATGATTGTCTTGATTGCCAAACGAACTATATTCCAATCGAACATTTACAAAATACACAATGAGCCATAGATCGGTAGCTTATCTTTTTTTATTACCTGATAGCCGCGCTCATCTGCTTCCCACTTGATGAAAATACAGGGTGGGGTATTACATACGACTGGTTCCTGTGAACCAAACCATTGATATTTTCGGGAAATCCTCTTTTTCATTATATGTATATTGTGGGTCGGAAAGACTCATATCATAAATCGTTACGACCAATCAGCCTTACATCCTTTCTGTTGAAAGGACTTGAGAGGATACTGGACGGACACATCAGGAGGGTGGCATTATATGCTTCCATCATGAATAACCACCAGTATGCTTATCAAACCGACAGAATAAGCATTGAACAACCTTGTAAATAAAATCTCCCAATCCCTTGACAACAAGGAGATGGCGGTTGCTGTATTTCTCGATATTGAAGGAGCATTTGACAATGCACTACCTAAATCTATAGGATCATCTCTGGCTAGGAAAGGTATAAAATCGACCATAACTGGCTGGATATATGCCATGCTGTTAAACAGAACTGCAACTACGACTCTTCAAGGCTTCAGAGGCTACCCTTAAGGTGTAGTACTATCTTCCCTTCTGTGGTCACTTCCGATGGATAGTCTGCTTGATGCCCTCGACGGTCAAAAAGTAGATCTGCAAGCCTATGCAAATGATCTTGTCATCTTGGCAAGGTCCATGCGGACAGGGTAGCTTGTAATATTCTCCAAAGCACGTTGGACGTTATTCACCGTTGGTGCCTGAGGGAGCAGATGTCAGTCAATCCCAGCAAAACTGTGATAATCCCCTTCACCAGGAGGAGAAAATTGGATGATCTGAAGCCACTTTTCCTCAATGGTGAGATCAATTCATTTGGAAGGTCTGGATTTCTGGCCATACTGGTCTGGAAGGCAATGCAGCTGCTGATTTCCTTGCAAAGGAGGGTACTGCAGGCAGTTTCATCGGACCAGAACATGTCATTAGCATGGCTTGAGGGTTTTCCAAACAAAAATTGAACACCTGGATGGCAAGAAGATTTATGGACTTCTGGCGAAATCTTCCAGGATTGGCTCACTTCAAGGCGTTTATTCACCCTTCGAAGCCTGATACCAAATATTTGTTGGACTACAATAGAAATGAACTACGATGTCTAAAAGGCCATCTTATAGGTCACTGTCATTTGAATCATCATATGCAGAGACTTGGACTGTCGGAAGACAGTATGTGTCGCCTCTGTTTGGAAAATGATGAAACAGCAGATCACATACTTTGTGCCCCGCTGGGGATTGAATCGGGTTTTAGGAGTTCGGCAGAACCGTGCTCTTACCATCTGACCTGAAAAACCACCTTCCATACAAACTCATCGACTTCGTTGAGAAGCTGGGTTAATTTGATCGGGTGTGAATAGGTGTGAGCCACAATAAACCCTTGCAGGTTGTGGTGGAGAGTCGAATAGACCCGCTCACTTTGGACCTAACCTAATATGTATATTGATTAAGGCTGCAGAAGGAAATTATTTTGAAGTCTACAGGGTGACTCAAAAAACTGTGACATATTGAAGTTGTGTTTTTTTAAAGAATACCCTGTATTTCGTTATACTTTCGAATAGGTCAGGAAAAATATTATGATTTCATTTAAGATACTATGTACCTAACTATTACCATTCTCGAGATATTGATTTTTTTATGAAAATGCTTGGTACAATTGGAAACTCAATAACAGCGAAATGTATAGAAATCATCCTTTCGGATTCTGATCAAGCATTAAAGACGTTTTGCGCTACTGATTTCGATAAAATCCGTTCTTCAATATTAGACAGATGTAGAACGAAAACAAGTTTATTATTTCAAATAGAACACCCTGTATTTTTTTGATCTAAACGATATAGGACTCAATCATCTAGGGTATCCTAAACTTGAATAGTTTTTCAGATATTGTTTTTTTCAAATTGTAGTTCTTCTTTCAATGTATTCTCTGATGCAAGATAGCTTTGAAAAGACATTCATTCAACTTGTTGAAAGACTTCTCATTGACAGTTTTTATATTTTACGTTATTCAAAACATTCACTGGATTATTATCGGATAGATATGATTTTAGCGATTGGTGAGTTCAGAGAATTGCCTTTTGGCGTCGAGAGTGTATTCACAAAAATATCCAGACCGGAATCATCCAAAAAATTGGTTTCTAAACGATTGATTTCGTAGGACTGGAAGTGTAGCTTATGAAAAGGCAAATAGACCAAAACCTATGATTGGAAGTGAGGAAAATGAATTTCTTGTTATGGGATCAATCATAGTCAATCATAAAAAACCCTCATACGAGTCAATGTAAGATCGAGAAAGATACAGGGATGAACAGATGGAGCATTTCTAGGGTAATAAAAAAATGCAAATTTCACCCGTAAATTATTTAGATGCACCGGGAATTATATGAAATGGATTTCATTGACGAATCGAGCTTTGTCTATGGGTTCTGGACAAGTTTAGTGACGATGAACGATTTTGGATTCCATTTCATTTTCTGATGAATCTACTTTTCATAACGTTTGCTTGAAGGTGATTGACAATGTTTCATGATTAATTTCACTAGTTCGGACTTCCATTGTCTACTATATAAAATGGTTTGAAATCCCTGAGACACCTAAAAGAGAAGAATTAAAAAATGAATAGCTGAAAATAAAAATTATATTAAGCGAAAACCTGAAATGGAATAACAGTGAAATAAAATACAAGTGAAAATAGAACAATTGAACAAAAATCAAATAAAAATAAAGAAATGAAAAAAGAAAATGAAAATAACAAAGTTAAGAGATTCCAAGCCACGTTAGTTCACGAAGTTTCGATTGTTGGTATCTACAATCGTCTTCGGGTGATGACTGGACTGATTCCTCCGAGAGATGACTATTTATGGGTCGTTCGAACCACCCTGTAGATTCTAAAATAATTTCTTTTTGCAGCCTTGATCAATATACATATAATGAAATGGAGAAATTCCCGAAAAATTAAATGATATGGTTTATAGGGACCGTGTCGTATGGGGTGCTCTACCCTGTATATTGTAATGAAAGTAATTTTATTGCCAGTAGGGAATCAGAGAGTTGCTTGTGAAATTTCTTGAAGTCTTTCCAATGTGAACTTTTGGGCATGATTCACATGTTTGCTTGTAAACCTCTGATTTGTTATCTTTGTCCCTTTTCGACTTCTTGTTTATATGTCTACCCAAGAAGTTACCAGTGTTATATGATATATTGATATTCTCTTTTGTTAGTTGTCTCTTCATTTTATCTGATGATTTTTCTGTATATGGCAACATGCCGATGACATTTTATAGCCTGCTTTACACAATTACAAAATGGGACAAAGATAACAAATCAGGGGTCTACAAATCATGTGGATCATGTCCAAAAGTGTATATAGGAAAGACATCAAAGAATTTTATAACGAAAATTGCTGAACATGGAAGAAGTTTTGAGCTATACAAAACTAATTTTGTCATTGCTTGCCACCTTTTAGAGAATGAACACGATTACAACATATTATATATTACAAATATTCCAATTGTTTTTCAAACGACCAACATAAAATTATTTATTCATTATTAGTGAACGTGGGTCATAATATGTCATTAATAGATATATTTACGTATCAACTAGAAAAAATATTGTATAAATCCATGCTTTCTGAATCTACCAGTTGTCCCAGAGTCAAAGTTCAATTGAGTATCGACAAAAAATGTCAATATTGTATCTATTTCCTAAAGGTACAATTGTATTGTACTTAACTATTCATTCAAAATGTACCTGTTTCACCAGATCTATTCATTTGTCTGATACCCGTTAATTTTTTTTCTTGGTAAAGATCCATAGTAATTTCATAAACTACACCTAACGATTTGATCTCTACTAACTTTATTTGAGAAATATATAGCTTCTTCAACAGTGATTTGAATACAAATACGAATATTCAAATCACTGTTGAAGAAGTTATTGTGTTAGCGAAACATGTCGTGATATATTTTTCAAATGAAGTTTGTGAAGATCGAATCGTAAGGTGTAGTTTATGAAATTACTTTAGATCTTCATCAAGTAACGGCCAAATCAATCAGCAAAAAAAATAAGCACGTATTATTACGTACTGTTATATAATACTATATTATTTAACGAGCTTATAATGATAGCTATTATTCACGAGGTGAATTTTACGGCCACGAGCCGCAGGCAATTGACCTAAATCACCGAGATAATAATGGCAATTGTAAGCAAGGAGAATACTATACTTTATCCACGACTAATACAAATTTTTGTTGAAGTTTCTTCGTTGAAAATTTTGTTACATTACATACATATTTTTAATAACACTATTATTTCATTCAAACAAATATTTCATATGATACATTATTGTTCGTCTATACATAGTAAATAGTTATCGAAAAATATAATAATCGTATAATATCTCATAATAATTGAAAAAACAATCTATGTATTCAGCTCAACAAATATCACGTATCTAATCTTACAAGATGGTATGGTATTACAAGATATTCATTTATAAGTTATCAATAATTGTAATATTTGAACAATTGATCAAGTTGATCGGAGGAATAGATTTAACATTGGTTTACTTTAGTTTGAATTGAAGATGATATTTTGTTGACCGTATTGATTTTATTTCTGACAGATGCGTGTGTAGTCTTCTGCTATGGCGGTAGACTTTCATCCACCGTATCTTTTGAGAGCAGTAATATCACCTCCTACGTCAACTAGTATTGTTGCAGAAGATCTGCGGAAACTGTTACCAGAATATTGTTCTGGATTCGGTAATTTGAGGAAGCGATATCTTTTTCCATTGTTGTAAATTCATTCATCCCAATTCTCTGAGTTGTACATTTACAATTTTGGTAATTGGAAAAGAATGTGTCACTGGTTACATGACTTGGTCGAAGACTTTTATATGTCCTGCATATTTTGTGAAAGTTATCCGTCACAGTAAAATTTCGGCAAATTTTGGTTTTGGTATTTGGCACATCACCCAAAAAATCTGAGCCAAAATCTTGTAAATGGGTCATTTTCATTTCACATAACTCATTAACTTCTGCACGCATTATTCCAATTATATAGTCACCTCAATCTCCGGAATATAATGAAGTAACTACGTTCATAATTCACTCAATATCTAACCTTTGTTGCTAGGTATTTATCTGATCTGTTCTGTTTGAAATCTGTTTCTTCTGTTAATCAGCTGTCACCCCCATACGAACGACAACTCTCAGAAGTTGAGAAACTTGTGCGTGCTGAGGACTAACGAGGTCTTACCTTTTAACATGTATTTTTCATTTTTCTTAAGACATTTGGTCATGGGTTTTGTGAGTCTGGCGAAATTCTTAATGAATTTCCGATAATAGCCCAATAGTCCCAAAAATGATTTTATATCTTTTTGAGTCTTTGGAATTGGGAAATTTTTGATAGCAGTGATTTTTAGGGGACTAGGTTTGATACCTTCCGGTGTAATCACATGTCCTAAAAATTCGACTTCTTTTCGAAGAAATTCCGATTCATCTACTTGAATTTTCAAACGAGCTTCACGCAATTTGGAAAATACGAATTTGAGGTTTTTTATGTGCTCCTGAAGTCCGGTGCTGAAAATGATGATGTCATCCATGTAAACCATGCAGATTTTGTTTTGCAAGTCTTTGAGGACCTTATCCATTACTTGTTGAAAGCTTGATGGTGCGTTTTCGAGACCAAACGGCATCCTCAAGCACTCATTATGACCATGATCCACATTAAATGCGGTTTTTTCGATAGAATTTTGGGCCATATCAATTTGGTGGAACTCACTGGCCAGATCGAGGGTAGTAAAATATTGAGCACGTCCCAATTTATTCAATATGTCATTAATATTGGGGATTAGGTATCGATCAATCAACAACTATTCTCCATTTTTGTTTACCAGATGAATCGAGTTTTTTGAGCACGATCCAAATGAGGGACGACCACGGGCTACAGCTGGGTCGTATGATATTTTTCTCAAACATATCGTTGATCTGACGCTGGACTTCTTGTCTGTGGATGTTTGGATACCTATATGATTTGGTGTGTACCGGTATTTTATCTGTAGTCCTTATCTCATGTTTGATTTTTGAAGTAAATGTCAACTCTTCTCCAGGTTTGAGAAAGATATCCAAATATTTTTTGCATACTCTGATTATAGCGGTCTTTTCCTCTGAATTCATGTGGTCAATGCGAATTAAGTCTGCGATATTCAGGTCGGCTTCGTTCGATACGGAATGGTCATATGTCTGTCTGTCGGGGTTTGTGAAAGATTCGAGGGTGAATATTTCGTATGTCGAGGATACAAATTGGGTGACAGGTAGGGGTTCGAGTAATTTTACTGAAATCGTTTTATTGGTGGGGTTTTGAATTTCAATCGGGGCATATCCGTTTTTGGCAATAGTCAATATTTGGAGAATAGTGAGATTATTCATAGTTCCTTCGATTGTTAAAATTTCGCCTTCATACACACTCACTGGCAGATTTTCCAGCGGGTTTACTGAAAAGGAAACTGAAATCTGAAGGTTGTCTGAATTTGAAAGGTATTTCAGTATTTTTTCCTATCAATTTCTTATTAATCAAATCGATATTGAGGTTCATGTTTATTAAATCTGTCAGTCCTAAAACGCCATCGAAATAGTCATGAAAATCGAATAAGATGAAATCAATTTCATAATCCGTATTAAATTCAGAAAAGGCTGGTATTGAAGCTTGATATCTGACCTTTTGACAACCAGTTGCCGTTTTTATAATGGTATTGGAGTGATATATTTTATCTGGAAATAATTTCTCAATCATCGAAGGTTTGATTATCGATCGAGAGCTTCCCGTATCGATAAGTAGTTTTAATTTTGGGTTTTTGGTTTCTACATATGGTAAGGCATTATTGCATGAGAGATTGATTTCAGCCAGATCGATTGGTCGCGTTCGCTCGCCGTCTGAAAATTTGCGATTTCGTCAGGGTCTAAAATGTCATCGTTTGAGATACAAGGTGGTTGTTGATCGAATTCATTTTCGAAATTATTGCCTTGATCAGGGCTTTCGTCTGTATTGGGGTGTTCGTAATATTGATATTGGTTGGTAGGTTGATCATAAAAATCAATCGGGTTTTCATATTCATTTGAAAATAATTTCTCTGAAATGAAATTTGGGTTTTGATTCTGTTGGAAAAATCGTGGTTGGTTTTGGAATAAGTTTGAACCATATTGCCTTCTGAAGTTGGTCCTGGGGTCTTGCCGGTATTGAGGAATTTGTTAGTGGGACATCCTAGTGGGGTTTCTAGAAGTAGTCGACATGGGTTCAGGTTTTGGCAATTAGTTTGGAGGAATTTGTTTGGGTTTGAAGACATTTTGAGGGGTACCAAACACTTCTCGATTAGTAGGATATTTTCAGGGTAGTAGTTGCCTGGGTTGGACATTTATTGGTTGATTGGGCCAAATGGGTCTCGGAGAGAAGTTTGGGTTGGAAAAATTTTCGTATTCGTTCACATACGCCATTGCGTCTTCAAGAGAATTTGGGTTTTTAAGATGTAAATTATTTTTGAGAATACCTGTACATCCAGCAATGAATGTACCAAGTGCAACCTTATCATAATGTGTTATTTGACGAAGTTTCTGTTCTCTACTCAAATTAGAATCACTACTGATTCTCTGCACCACGCTACTTCTAATCAGTTGCAACCTACTTCCGAAACTGAGTAAGTCTTCACCTTTATGAGGTCGACTCCTCGTTAGTTCCAGAACGAGACAATCTATATTCCTACGGTCAGAAAAACACTGTTTCAGAGCATTTTTCAAACTTTTCCAAGTATTGAGTACTGGTCGATTTCCAACCATGTATTCTGCTTTCCCAATCAATTTTTCCTGGATGCATTCAAAGACATGTTCGTTCAAAGATGCATCGTTGAATGTTTCATAGGTATTAATCAATGAATCGCACCTATCAATAAATTTATTAAGTGCGTTACTGTCACCATCGAAAGGTTTCAGGTTATTAAGTCGAGACTTGAAAAGATCCCAGTTCATTTGAACATTTTGTTGCTGTGGTGGAGCCATTGTTATTATTGGTAATAGTAGTTCAGGTTCGGAATTACTTTCGCTAACTACTGAATTTTCTTGTACTGATAAATTGCCTAGTCTATTCAAAATATCGTCAAGTTCGTTCATGAATCAATATTCAATCAATAATTCTGTATTATTGACTTCAGATTCGAATTTATTGAAATTTCTTAACAAAAATTCACAAAATTGATTTTTTCTCTTCTTAAATTACTCGTCTAGTATAGACGCCGATTTTGTTCGCAATGAACTGCCCTAAATTATCTTCACCGAAATCCTTATGCAGAGGGTTCAGTAAAGACGAAAAGGAAATTTGGCACTTACAGTTATTTTGGTGGTCCAAAATCTTGTAGTCTCCAGTTCCTCCTCCAACGATTCTTTGTAGCCTCCAGAAGTAGGGTCGTTTCTTGGTCCGTCTGGTACAATCCTCGATGGATCACGATTTTTTGAATTTGTGCTTAAGAAGTAGACACTCCAAGTCGCGAAAAATTACTTTTAACGCACTGCACAAATCCTACCGACTGCGCCAGTTAAATACTTTGAACGGAGAATTGTGTTTTTAAAAAATATTTATTTTATAAATGTACAATTGAAAACGACTTTCTCTATCAAGAGTTACAAATAAATGAAAAAATGAACGTTAAAATGATGAACGTCGCCTCGCAAGTCCAGATAAGGATTTCTTGGAAAACCGCTGTCAGCAGATCATGTTTCTGTGAGAGCAGCAATCCGTGGGAACGGTCGTTCCATAACTCACGCTTGGCGTCAATTGACAATGTTTCAACATGATGGTGTCGGTCATTTGGGTTAAGAGAAAACTCTGAACTCGTTATCAGACGCTTAGTGGTTTCCAAACATGCGAAAATACGTGAAAAATTATCTGAAAAGATGTCTAGGATGTCTCTATAATAAGGAACCAGCTGGTAGGAAACCTGGATATCTGCATTCGATAAAAAAGGTTTCAATACCGATGCATACCCTACACATAGACCATTCAGGCCCATTCGTGAAGAGTCGAAAATCTAACACATATTTGATTGTGGATGCATTCACAAAGTTTGTTTTTATGAAAGCAGTTCAGTCAATTAAAGCTAGACCACTTTTTCGCATGTTGAGAAATATCTTTGAATTTTTTGGGGTTTCTAATAGGATTATATGTCATAGGTGATCATGCCAAACAAGCCGGGCCTTTAAGAATTTCTGCCATGATGTAGATACTAAGACAGTATACAACGCAACTGCCACTCCACGTGCCAATGGGCATGTGGAGTGGGAATGTAAACGTACCATACTAAATTCATTGTCAGCTACTTAGCCTGACGAGAATACATGGGATGATCACATTGCTACCATTCAGTGGGGGTTGAATTCGACTATCAATTCATCTACGGGAAAAACTCCATATGAACTCTTCTTTGGCTACAAGCCTAGAGGTATATCAGATGCGTTTCTGAGGGCTGAAGTAGAAATCCAAACAAAACAAAAACAAATTGGAGACACGAGAGCAGAAGCAGCTGAAACCATTGCCCGGAATCAAGCTGAAAATAAAATATATTATGATTCAAGAAGATGCAAACCATATCAGTACGTTATAGGTCAGCAGGTTTTGTTGATAAAACCTGCCAGTAATAATGCGGGCAAGAGTAAAAAACTCTTACCAAAATACGACGGACCATATGTCATCACCAAGATTCTGGCTAATGATAGATACGAAGTCAGAGATATGAAGGGCTCAAATAGATCGCGAAGAAAGTATACAGAAGTGTATGCCACAGATCAGATGAAGCCTTTCACGACCGATGTTAAAAGTAGTGACAGTGAGCAGAGTACTCAACTCCAATGATGAACAAAATATCGAAAAAGCAATTTCGCAACCGGAGTCAATGTATCCGAAAACTGAGGTATAATTTTGCAAATATTCTCTTTTATTTTTTTTCAAAGAACTGATCTTTTTCCCTCGAGGTCGAGCGGAATAGTAGCGTGGCAGACTGTAAAATTCCACTGACAAAAAAGTGGACAAAAACGCGAGGCCCGAAAAAATGTCATGGGCGATTGGCATTCAACTCAAGTCAGCCGGGCGAGCAGGAATATATATTTACTTTGGGTCAGTTACATATAGGAAAAGTGGTTGATGGTGTAATTGTTCAACATTTATGATTCGTGAATTGGTTTATCTTTTGGAAAATATATTCATACAAGTATTTTAACTGCTTTTCTTATATTCGATTCAATTGAATTAAGAATTGAACTCTCACACTTCGGAAATATTTAAAATTATGTTCAAATTCATGATTAAGATTTTTATAAATGGCTCAAGTGATATTCAGTTCATACGAATTTTGAATACTAGTAATAGTCGGTGAACCGCTTTTTTTCGAAATATCAACAATATATAAGCTCAAAAATGCAAAAAAATTAACAAGTTAAGGTGATATTGAGAAAAAATATTTGTGTATTTCTATATCTTTATATGTGTAAAGATAAGCTGAAAAGTTGCAAGTTTTGAAGCTTCGGAATGCAGTAACTCTGGAAATGAGAAAGAGCGCTGATTTTGATTTTCAAATTCGTTATCCAGACTTCAAAATACGTGAGTACACTAATTTTTTTCAAATCGGAATGTTATCTGAAATATTACCTGTGAAAAATGTTTTGAGGCAGTACCAATTGATAACAGTAGGTAATAATGATGATAATGATAATAATAATAATACTGCAGTCTCGTGAATAGAGGTTTCTCACACCAGGTACAGGGCTTGCCGCGAGGCGTCCGAGCTACTTATGCGCTTGTTATTAGCATGTACAGCATACGCGATTTCCTATATCGATCGAAATCATGCGGCCCTTATTTGGAAATATTCATTTTATATCCTCAGGCTGAAACAACCTAATGGGCCTGATATAGTTCTACACGACATACGTAGTGTAGTTTTCAGCTGTGGATGGGAGCAGTATCATCGCTGGTGTGGGATTCCAATTTCCACCTCTCTATTCTCCAATCTCAAGAGCATGCCAGCTTGCCGCTCTGAAGCAGGAATTTTCGGAAGGATAAATAAAGAAAATGTGCTCTCCGCTGGCGAACAGTTCCAGTTCTTGATATTTGTTACTCTCTGATCATCAATATGCGTACCTATTCCCTTCGAATGTATTGCATTTTCGGAAAAGTCCGAATGGCAAGCTGTTGGGGGGAGCGGATGTCAATAATTATAATAATGATTTGAACTCGATGAAAACAAATGGAAAAAGCTGAAAATCCTGACTCATTGCATGTAATCATAATACATGACTGCTCAATTATCCCATAGATATAGATATTATTTTTAGAGATGAATCGCAAGTTATAGAGCAAAGAGAATATCAATTATTATGATGATGATTGGAATTCGATGAAAACAAATGCAAAAATTTGAAATTCCTGGCTTATTGCATCTACTCATGATATAAGAATACTAGATTATCCCACAGATGTAGATAGTATTCTCCGAGATAATGATGCTGATAGTTCATTCGTGATTATGGAATCTAAAAAAGGTTTCATTTCGAAAAAGAACCGCACACATCTATATGTGTGCTCCTCGAGTGTATAGGAGCTTCATAGGAAGGAACTAACCGATGGACCATTGGATGAAATGAGATAGGTATCACTCAATATAAAATCTAGGTTACTGAACTGTTGTAGTAATGAACATCGTGAACAGTTGTAGGTCAAAATAAAGAAAAAAAATACTTTTTCTGAAATCGATAATATCCACCGGCCACCCACAGGTACCTTAATAAATTTCATTGAAAACCTGGACGATTCTCCATCCCCAGTTTGGGTAACAGTGATCTGCTTTCAAACAATACATTAACCAACTCTTTAGGTGTTCATGGTCTTACACATTTGATAAATGAGCCTACAAAAATCTTCAAAGATTTGAAGAAATTGCTGAAGCCAATTTTAATCAGTGATTTGAAATATGGTGAAAGTAGTGGTACCGTTATATATAATCATTGCTTGGTTTATTGTGAACTTCACTTTCAATTCAATGAAACAAAGTTTAAAATACATTACTATTGAGATGATCTTGAAAATTTCAGTAGTGATCTCTATCAAGCTGTACTTATGATGCACTGTTCGGAACCTTTGGTGTAGTAATGAATATTACTGGAGTTTTTTCCCAACACCAAATCGTTATTTTTAACACCTCGACACGTGTTTCGATCACCAAGTGATCATCTTCAAAGAGGAAGATTGAAACTCGAGTTTTAATCTTCCTCTTTATATAAAATATCTCCAGCATTGCGGCGTTGCCACTTCCATCAAAAAGTCCTAGCAACTTTATTTTTTAAAATGGAACACCCTGTATATTTATACATTTTTGGAATTGCTCTGGTATTTTAATACTTTTTTGTTGATAATGTCATATACCTATCTCTATCTGTTTTCGAGATAAAAAATAAATTGTGCTAAATATGGTCCAAAACATAGCTTTAATTGAAATTAAGTACATCAGTAATCTCAATTCATGAAAAGTTGATATTTTGATAATAGTTTGGACAAATTTGAAATATTCAAATAACACCATGAAATCGACTGCATATCATACAGGGCGTGCTAAAATAACTATTATTTCCATTGTGCATAGAAGTAGTCATAAGTTGATTTTTTCAAATGAAACCCCCTGTATATTACTCGGTAAATTGAAAGATGGTGAAAAATACTTCAAGATAATATATCATGTCCCTATACCTAAATCATCAAGTTTTCTCAATAAAGTCGCTTCTTCTAGAAACATTATATTTTTTTAGAATTTGGATTTAGGGAGCAGTGGAATTATCAAGCTTATAGCAGTTCGGTTACTTTTATAAGTTATAAGTTTATAAGAGTTATCGACGGTGTTTCGAATCATCTTCCAAAATGAATGCAAATGTCGATTATTCAAACGAAGTTCTTGTGAAATTATTTATTATACACATGAACAAAGTGTTCAAATCATTGTCAGAACGTGTAAACAATTCAACCAAATGTATCCTAAATCAACACCAAAGAACGAGAGGAAGTTTGTAAGGTTTCAAAATGATTTCCCCAACTATGGCTCAAAGTTTCCAGGGAACAACTGTACCAAAAATCAGTCATTTCAAGGTAAAAAGGAAGATTTTGTGGGCTAAAACATGTTAAAGTACAGACAATAACAGAATAGTATGATTCAAAATAACAAAATTGTAAACAAAATATCACATTTTCACAATAAATGCTGAAAATGTTGTCCATTACATTCTAAACCCTTTAAAATGTTTTTCTGTGCGCGACTTGTGGTTGCTTTTTCAATTTCCTGGGGATCCAAATCTTCAATACTCCGCACTATTCGCCGTCGCAATTCTTCTTTGGTGGCACTGGAGTACTGTATACCCTTTCTTTCAAAATACCCCATAAAAAAGTCAAGTGGCGTGAGATCGGGTGATCTCGATGGCCAATACCACGGCCCTAAACGCCTAAACCAACGATCTTCGAAGAGTTCGTCAAGTTTCCTGGAAACTTCTTGGGTGGAATAAGCTTACGCTCCGTCCAGTTTAAAAATCTGTTTTAAAATCTGTTTTTCCGTTAACCAGCTGTCGCACCCCTACGAACGACAACCCTTAGAAGTCGAAACTTGTGTGAGCTAAGGATTAACGAGGTCTTACCTTTTAACGTGTGATTCCTAACACGGGGTCCAGTTGAAACCACGAATTCCTATATTCCTCTAAAGGCAAATTTTCAAGAAAATCGGTTACAGTCGTCCTTAATATTCAGAGATATCTCTCTGCATTCAGTGTGTCTTCATGAATAGAAAAGCTAATTTTATTGTTCTTCAGAATACAGAAAACATTCAGGTCGAATTTTTCTTGAAAACCCATTTACTTTGTAACATGAGGATTATGATCAGCCCAAAAATGTTCATTCCTTTTATTGAAAATACCATCCCTCGTATATTTTGATTCGTCGCTCCAAATTATTTTTGCCAAAAATTCCCAATCTTCCTGTGTATGAATCAAAAGGGATTCACAAAAATGAATATGCGTAAAAATATGCGAAAACGTTAAGAGTATTGTCCTCATTTGAAGTAACAGGTTTTGGTAATGTTGAAGGCGCTTTTAACATGGAGTCATAGTTGAGGAAATTATTTTGTAATCATACAAACTTCCTCCCGTTCATTGGTGTTAATTCAGAATACATTTGGTTGAATTTTCTACAAATTCTGGCAATGATTCGATCACACTGTCCGTGTATAATAAATAATATGATAATAACTTCGTTTGAATAATCGATATTTGCATTCATTTTTGGCGATTTTTTGAAACACCGTCAATAACCATTTATCAATTACTTATTTAGGTCACCAAACTGTCATAAGCTTGATATTTCCACGGCTACCTAGAAATCAAATTCTTTAAAAATTATTTTTGTACAACTATTATTGACAATCTCTTTGATAGAAATACTTCAATCAGAACACCTACCAAAAAATCATTTAGAAAGGTTCACACATGCAGTTCGTGCTATTGGTAATATTAAGTCCCTGTGAAGTTACTGACGATGACGAAGTAGTATTCAGTCCAACTCTAGAAAGTCCTTCATGACTAACCAATAAACCTCCTTAAAATAACGTGAGTTGGCGTATGTATTTGTAACATATGCCTTGTAATCCAAAGATCGTGTGTTCAAATCCCATGGACCCTATAATTTTTCTTATTATCAGCAGTAACGTTATACAAAAAAATGTGTATGATACATTTGTTAAAAGTGATTTTATTTTGCTCGTGAGTTTGCTCCACTTGCTGACGCTCGTTTTGCAATAATCCAATAAAATGCCACTTTCAACACTTGTAGGTAAGACGTGAATAACTATTTTTCCACAAAAACGGCTTTATTAAGAAAACTTGACGATTTAGGTATAGGGACATGTATATAATCTTGAAGCATTCTTCACCATCTTTCAATTTATCGAGTAATATACAGGGGGTTTCATTTGAAAAAATGAACTTTCGACTACTTTTATGCACAATGGAAGTAATAGTAATTTTAGCACGCCCTGTATGATATGGAGTCGATTTCTTGATGTTATTTGAATATTTTGAGTTTGTCCAAACTATCATCAAAATATCAACTATTCATGAATTGAGAGTACTGATGTACTTAATTTCAATTAAGGATATGTTTTGGACCATATTTAACACAATTTATTTTTTATCTCGAAAACAGATAAAGATAGATAGGGAGTATAGGACATTATTAACAAAAAAGTATTAATATACTAGAGCAATTCCAAAAATTATAGATAGATAGAAGTGGTAACGCCGCAATGCTGAAAATATATTAGATCGATAGAATAGGTAAGGAAATGTGAAAGGTGAAATTTTCAGAAAAATCATGCTTTGAGTTTTCCAGAAACGTCTAACCTACCATCGACCGTGAGTCACGCTGTATGAATGATAACAACATAATTCCTTAATGTGAAGTAGGTTCCAGATCAGGTTATAACAAATCGTTAGCTTAAATACAGATTATAAATGATATTATTAAAAATACCCATACGATACGCTCATCAAACAGAAGCCAGAAATTCATCTATTTTATTATGAAAAAAGGACAGTTGTACAAAAAACTTTGTATGATATATGTGTTAAAACTAAGTTTTTTGTTGTTGTTTCACTTACAACACGAACTCTTACTTTTAGCCCTCATATCATAAATAGCAATTTTCACCCCTGAAAATTTAAGATATTACATAATTTTGGGAAAGTACTTGTCAAAATGATATAAATTGATGTATGTAGCCATTAGGTACTACGTAGTAGGAGATCATCATGAAAATTTCTATGCCCCAATTTGAGATATGTTTGTCCATTCAGAAACAATGAAACAAGTAGAACAGTTTCGTTGCAAGAGTGATGTGAGACATCTGACGAATATGTTCAGTAATTTTTTATAACAGGCATTTTAGAATTTGAAATTAATTGAAACAAATTTCAGCTCGCTCTTATTAGAAACCTATTTTACCGGAATTATGACGCAATTCTATATGGAGACTACTCCACCAATGATTTTTCACAAAATGCTTCGGATTATTTTTCGATGGATAGCTAATAATGATTATATTCTTTGGTAACACTGTAGATTTTTCAATGCTATATTTTTTACTTGAAGGCAAATATGGAAGGCTGGATGCGGCAACGAATGTTAAGCCCGGGCCATTGAGGTAAGCGTTATCAAGTGCTGATCAGATATAAATAATCTCTGGAAGTTTGAGTTGATTAATTTAAATTATAACTGAATGAATTATTTTCAATCGTCTAGTTTCTGTTTTCAGCATTACTCTATAGAAAATAATCTTGTAATATTAATTTAACGTGAGCAGAGTTCTTGAATATCTCTATAATTTGTTCCGAAACACATAGTGTTGACAACTTCATGTACAATAAAGATATCCAAAACAACTTCATTTCATCTCCTGAAGATGGCGACTTAGTATTGCAGTTATGATATTTGGGAGCAGTGCTTATTTTGTTTCAAATATACGTCAGAGATTCCAGATCTAACTTCCATCACAATAAATATGATTCAATAATCATCGGTTTTATAGTTTATAATATTCAGCATAATATATGTCGGAACTTAAGGTTTTAGGTTTTTTGAAATTATTCTCACACTATCTATTTTGTGAAGGAAAACTCTGTATATATATTTCCTTTGAAATATAAATAAATAAAATGACAACATGAATAACAAACCCATACATTATGTTGATTACCATCATCCATAAACATCATAACGATTCTTTCTTGAATAACGAAATACTTGCTTGAATGCAAATTTTTGTGAATTAAATGAATTGGAACGAATCAAATATACCTATTTAGCCAAACTGTTAATTATTGTGGTTGTGAATTAACCAAAACTACATCAAATTGTTTTTGATTGAATGGAACGGGTCACCGCAGGAATTGTTTGAATTAAATTTCGTTTCAGAGTTTGACTCGTGCCTTTGGTGGTCTGAAAACATTTGCCTCTGGTGGTCAGGAAACATTTGAATAATATACAATGTTTCATGTTAATTATCAGTACTCAACGAAACGTTTGCATATGATTGAATATTGGACTTGTGACATTAGAGACACTAAACATTTATAAATACATTCTGTACATCAATATACGTGATGACCGTCGGTTAGCCGTATTTTGGAAAATAATTGAATTCATATCCTCGAAATTGACAAATATAGGTTTTTCATCGAATGGAAATAATGCCGTTTATCCAACATTTTCTGTTATACAGGAAGTTATACCGGAAGTTCGGCTCTCAAGTGATTTCTCCATGAGAGAATACTTGAAAAATACGTTATTTTGTCGTTTGTGAACAATATTTTCGAATTTTTTTACAAGGTGTTCGGAATCGATGACTGACTCTGACGATATAAAAATGGACCAAAACTCAATTGTTTCAAATAGAACACTATGTATTTTAGAACCGTTTTGAAATTGCGAGATGACTTCAACTCGTTTTCATGAAACATTTTCTACAAAAAATATCAACCGTTCAAAAATATTTGAGTTTTTCTCAAAACAATTGAACACACGATGGTGTATTTTATGAATCTGTGAGCAGAATGTTCCGTTTAATTTCCTCTTCAATCTTCCTCTTGATAATGATTACTTGGTGATTAAAACACGTGTCTAGGTGTTGAAAATGTTTGGTGTTGGGATGGACTTTCAGTAATATTCATTACTACACCAAACAATGCATCACATGTCCCGTTTGGGTTATACGATCGAAGATTTTTGAAAACTTGATTATGATCTATGGTGAATGTAATCGTACTATCGAACGGATATGCAGGTTATTTACTGAAATTTACCCGGCACAATAGTAGAAAGGCAGTTGAAAACTCGTTTGCATCATTGATCATTTTTTCCAAGAATGACCAAATGAGAGCCTCAGATGAATAATGAAAATTTTGGAATACATGTTCTTAGATATTATGCTGTTCATCCGAATGCGTCTTCAAAAGATTGTGAGGAAAAGCTATCAATCAAACCAAGAACCGCTCACTGCATTTTGGAAAAGTATGAATGGAAACCGTGCAAATATCATCTCGTACATCATCTGAAAGACACAGATTTATATTGTCCGATTGAGTTTTGTGAATGGTTGCTGAGTCGGGAAGGTCCACATCTTCTTAGAAAACTATATGGAGTGATGAAGATGATTTTACCAATAATAGATTATCCAATCATCATATTACTCATTTTTGGGCTGATGAAAATACACACTTTATCCATGACCGATATTTTCAAGAAAGTTGGAGTTTTGACGTTTTGATATTGTGAGAGTTGCAGTGAATAATTTTTTCAATTGAAAATGCGAAAACTATTTGGTACCAACAGGATAGGGCTTCACCTCATATTTGCAGGAACGTAGGCGTATTACTCATCAATTATTTTATGATAGGTTGGTTGCCAATACTTGGCCGTACCTTTGACCATCACGTTTCTCCAATGCATCTCCTATGCACGATTTTGATAAGATAAGATAAGATAATATTTATTGACCAAAACGCGATACACTTGGTATATGTGGTAAGTCAGGGTATATATTTAAAATATGACATTATGAGGACCCCAAGTCAAATAATCAAATGAGTAGTACATTCAGTGAACTTACATCGCAGTGATAAGGCACACACAAAATAAGCAAAAATATATACATAATAACAATGTTAGACTAGGAATGCCAGACAAAACTTTAAATTAAAATGTATTTGAGTTGTNCAGTTATATTCATTACTGCACCAGAGGTTCCAAACAGTGCATCACAAGTACATAATTGAGAATACTCAGAGTTGAGTGCCTAATTTTTCTGGCAACGATGTGGGAGCTCTGATGATGCGACTGAGGTCGGACTGGATAAACATAACGTTATAGGAAAGCTTGCTATAATTTGTTTTTTATTTTGTTCTTTTAAACAGTTCTTGAATAAAATCTTTAAAAATTTCATAGGGTTTTTATTTGCAACAGTGACAATAGTTATATTTTATAATACCATCAGTAGCTCAATTTTCTAATAAATATAATTAATACTAATTGAAAAGAACCATACAAAATATAAAAAATATTGCTTAGTGTCAAAATAACTTAAATGGGCGACAACATTACTATGTTAGATAAAATCTAACACGGTACCAATGGCGGGAAATTTTGAAGCGGTACCGATCGCGGGTTAATAAAGAAATAATGAACCAGATTTCAAAAAGACAATCGTAATCTATCGAGGAACAGAATTAAAATTTCGAGTGAAACTTGCAGGTCACGGGCACCCCAGAGAAGATTGTGTGCTCACCAAAGACTCAACTTGAAAAAAAAAAAGTAAAATGGTTTCGGGGCATGAGTGAGCCTTCTAGGTATATGCCCAATGTCATCTGGATGATAGAGAATGTTTTTTTTTAGAAAAACATGAACTCGCAGTTTCGTAACTTTCGAACACCTGGTTACTATTCACAAGCTTCCAATTTATGTGATATCAATTTTTCTCCAGTTAAATGAGTGTTCAATTCTTGAGGTCATAGCTGTGCATCGAAAGCAGGAGGTTTGTGAGTTGGGGCGGTGTCAGGTCTTCAGAATCATCTGATGTCGAATTTTTATTGAAGTGTTGTTCATAGTAGAAACAAGTATGTCTACAAGCTGGCATCCCATTATAATAGCCTCTTGAACTTCTTTTTTTCCAGTATCTCAATATTGTTGTTGATGATTATGAAAAAAAAAAAATATTACTAATAATACGTTAATCATGTACGAAAATTTGAAATTGAAATCTTGCCCATAGAAATGAACTCTGTTTCAACTTCTTTCCAAAACAACTCATATAAACTCATATAAACTAACAGAAAAATTCAAATGGTTATAACCAATACATTATTTCTTTCTGAAAATGGTCTTCTTTGGTTATAACCTCCAAACTGAAACTGAAGCTAGACACGTCAAGAAAAGTACTTCGTTCACGCCACTGAAGATGACTGCCGCAGTTGCAGTTGAAACGTTTGGAGATTATAACCACGGTAAAACCCGGAATACAACTAAAAAATGAATGAATACAATTTGAAAGGGTTATATTTTTATTATTGACGTGGGAATCTTTCAAAGAAAGGAAGGAAGTAATCAATTTAAAAAAAAATTAACTGTATACATAGATGTGTAGATCATGCAAATGAGTAACTCTCAAACAACATTTATGAAATTTTCAATACTATCATCATGATTATTGTAAGTTTGTATCGTATAAGATTTTGAGCATTCGTCATCAATCTTAGCTCAAAAACTATAATTTTTTCTCTTTCGAAAATCGTCTTTTATATTAACGAATGTAAGAGAAGTCGATGTTTTGAACTTTCCAATAAATGGCACGTCACCATGGTCTGACTGATTCGCTTTATATTTATTTTTCGGTGGGTTAACTAACGAAAGCGTGTACAGAAAATCTTGTTACCAATTTTCATTCAACATGATGAAAATAAGCGATTGTGGGAATGCTCAATTTAATTTAAGTACAGTACTTAGAGTTTTCATTTTCGTTGTTCTTTTTTAGAACGTGCTTCTTTTATCTTTCAAACACAATTTTGTTCGGCTATACTGGAGATTTCTGGAATGGACGTTACTCTAAAACATGTTCCAGTAAAGAAGATTTATAGCTGCGACTTTCTGTCTGTAAACCTAAAGGAATTCAGTTTCACGAAGGAAATTAATCAAAAGGACAGGTTTTGTCCTTTGAGCTGGAATAAAGAATAGCACCGCTCCTCACTGGTAGGTACAATAAAGGAGACTTTGAAATTAACAAGTTTGGGAGTTTTGTATATAGTTTGTGCAGTCAACTACGACAACAAAACTGGAAAACTTCTACAACGTTATATGCCTTTCGTGATTCTTTTATTTTATATTGAACTGTATTTTTTGGCATTGAACCTGCATTGTATTAAATCAGTTGATGATTTCAAGAATATATAGATATCTTGAAGTTGTAATTTTTTTTCTTTTTTTGAAGTTAATTTGGAAAGAAATAGTGCCTTTTATTCAATTCATTTCGTCATTTGACCACCGAGTTGTTATTTTCCTAAATATTTTTGGGAAAATCAACAAATCAGAAACTGGTTTATTGTAATTGTATTTCGTAGTTTATTCAAAACGAAAGAAGTTTTCAAATTGACAACATTCTTTTTCGAAAAATAGAGATAATTTTAAAGTGATTTTTTTTCAATTATCAGTTAATCTAATAATAACACTGATGATCTTCAAACATGACTCAACCTCTGACAGAAGAACCAAACTCTTGCGAAGGTTCGAAAAAGATGAAAATCTAGCAGACCACTATTATAATCTCCATGCAGTCATTGTTCACTGTGGTTCTGGCGTTGAATCTGTTATTATTACGCTTTGGTCAAAGACGAAACGGACTGGTTCAAATTTGACGATGGTCGTGTCACTAAGTATTCTGGTGATGCAGTAAATTTAGTGGAGCCTGTGGAAACAACCTACATTTTGTTTTATGAGAGAGAGGATGTTGGTAGGTTAAGATCTTCAGGTGATGTTGTGATGCAGGTTCCTTCGGGTTTTCCTGCATATGAGAAAAAAAAATGCAACACTGGAATCAATGAAGCCGCCCCGGAGCACCAATTAATTTTTGTTGTTGTTTCATAATGTTTTATAAATTTGTATTTTAGAATTATTTCCCATTATATCCCAGTTTTTTATCTGTAAAATATCAAATGACAGTACACGTTTGTAATTACCTTATTCTTTTCTGAACTTAGAACAAGTGCCACGACTGGCAGTGGGTGATGCGGAGGCAAGAGTGTGGTTCGTTTCTTATATTCTTTATAGAAGCTCAATTCTGGGTGCCGAAAAGGGTTACCAAAACCGAGTCCTTAAATGGGCGCCATCTACGGAATTATATAGAAATAGGGCACCCATCTCAACACTCGTCACTGTAGATCAACGTTACTACACCGGGATATGAGATACTTCCAGACTACCAATAAAACAAAGAAAAACGGTGTGAAAATTTAATGAAGTATATAAAGTAAATATAAAAAATGGGACTGATTCTCATACAAATGAACCAGATAGTTGGTGGTTTAGAATGAGTTTTTTTTCTGATGATGACCTCGATATGAATTTTAATAAATATAAGAACTTACCAAAGAATGCAATGCATTAAACCTTACAATATCATATGAAAATCATATTCTTTGGAACCATCAATATAACTCAAAACCAATGAATAGCAATCTTCCACTCCGACTTCTCTAATCAGGTGATCCAGGATTCTGGCAGTCTCCGATATATCTCCACATTCCCTTAACGGACTCCCCCAACTCTCATATAGTGGTGCTCCTATCTCAACTACTTGTGGTCTCGTCCTTTCAATATTTTTTATAAGTTACTACGCCTCACATTTGCCTGAATGTTAGGTTCAGTTTTCATGTATCAGTTTCAATTTTACTTTTATTTTTTTTATTTCAGTTTTTCCGATTCAATTTTTCTATTTAATTCACGACTTAATTCAGGACACACAGAAAGACCGTTTCACAATTTCATTCTATCTATATCAAATCGGTACCAGTTCAAACTCCTCATTCACCTAATAAAATAGACATATAAAGCAAGTCCACCGATTCTAAGAATGACATAAAATATATATTTTTCTCTGTGTGTCTAACTTCTAACTTGATCTTACTCGGTAAAAATGAATTTCCTGACTTGATAACATTACTCTTTGAAAATGGATTCTGTAACTGAACAAAAGAAGAAGAATATTTATCTGAGGTTTCTTTGCATACCTAACCGTGAAACGGAATGAAATAATCAAAACAAATAATAAGGCTGTCAATATTCCCACTTATATTTGGTAGCGCTACCGAAGACTGCTCAGAAGAATCCCAGATCTGTGAAAATTAAAATAGAAATTTAGATAATGGGTATATTATAGTTCACAATTTGAGATTGAAAAGGAAAAGGTTTACTTTGTGTTCAGATTGTGTCACAAACAATATGAAATTACCAATGGAAAAACGGAACGCTACACGTTGAACCCCACTGTTGAGTCTTCATTTGGAGAACTGCGTTTATGTAAAATGAACTTCCTGAGAACGATTTTCGAATAAATACAATGACCAGCGATTCAAATCCAATGTGAATCGCTACTTTCGCACAGGCACCGCTCTTAGAGCGCCTTAAAAATTTTCCTGTAGTGCAAACAAGCGTCGTCTACCTACTAAAAAATGTGGCGTGCCTTCAAAAAATTACAAATGAGGTAGCCGCTAAAATTGGATTGCACTGTAAGTGTCATGTATACGGCAGGATTTCACATCCGCCTGATTGATAAGAGCCTAAAGGAAAATCAGGTAGCAATGTTTCACAGATTTTCGATATGCATATAAAAAACTCGCAGGATATTTTACTAAACATACACTTAAACGGTACTTCTGTAGAAAAAGTGTAATTTCTGGCCAATGGTAATGGGAAAAAAATCTGACTGGTGGAAAATCTGCCAGTTCCAGAATCAAATTTTTTAAAAATTAGTATTTTTTCATTTATCTCTGCTTCATACTCATAGTTTCAACACAATGGTAGAAGTGTTACTGATTTCATTCGGGTTTAAAGGCCGTCGTAGTTCACAACTGCAACCTAACGTTACACCAGCAAGAGTGTCTGGCTTCTTCAGAGGTGTAATCATCTTGATAAATATAATACTTTGATAAATAAACCTCTGAAGCCACTCATGATGGCGAAACGATAGAATTCAGTTCTAAACTACGACGGCATTCAAACCCGATAGAAGATAGTAACACTGAAAATTCTCGGCCGCGAAAGCCTTAAAAGTTGTTCACTCTGAAACTTGTGAAGCAACATCCAAGAATAATGAAGTTCATTTTCTTCATTATTTCCTTTGAGAATTTGAGAGCGAATGAAAACAAATTTTCAATATTGCTTATTTGGAAAAATGTGTGAAATTGTTCCAGAAACACGAGTGAAAAAGTATTTGTTGTGGTCTTGTTTTATTTTTTCTTCAGTAGGTATTATATGAACTGTGTACTGTATACATTATTTCGAATTCTATTCATTAATAGATATTATATTTCTATTTTCACTTGTTAACAAATAATTGTATGATCGAAAATATGATATACTTTGCCATAATTATACAATTATCATTATTGAGCATTCACTTCAACGTGTTATAATTCTATGGAGCATTTCATTTCAACAATCGTATATTTATTTCTTTCAGGCTTTGAAAAATCACTTTTATCCTAGAAATATACTGGCTTCACCTTTCATGTCTTAATTTTCATAGCAGAAATTAGCAATGAAAATATGACAAATATAATGTGATAAATGAAAGAATATTGATACGGATCCATGCAAAAATTGCTGTCGCTTGCATGGATTAAACAATATGTCAGTTTTTCGTCATGAAAGAGTGACACTAAGGTGTATTTTGATTGATATCAATAACTTCAGGTGGTGATAACGTGTCATATTTAAAAAACCATCCTCATCAACGGCTGTGCTAACTTGCTCATTTTACAAGTAATGGGATGTCACAGTTTTACTAAAATTTCATAAGTAAAAAAATATGTTGAACAGTTTCATCAAAAAAAATATATAATAATGATGAAGATGACGTGAAAAATAATTCGGATGGTCCTAGATAGCAGTCATCTCACCACTCTCCTCAGCAATCTACGGTAATGATCAGATAAAAAAATAATAAAATCGTTGGTTGTACTATTTACATATTCACCCAGGTTACGCTAGGCCAAGAATCTCATTATTTTCTTATCTGTTCAAAACCGTAGTTAGTTTTTACTACAAATCTGAATCAGTGTTATCTTTTTTTTTAATAACACCGTTCAACATAAAACATTTTATTTACTAATGTTATTTCCACCAGACAGAACCAATTTGAAAACGGTGATAAATTTCTGGATAGTATTATTTATCGTACTTGTGCGGTACATCGAGCATGTCATTTGAACTGGAGAGATCCATACATAAGCTTTTTTGCACTTTGAGACTAGTTAGTCCACGGAAAGAAACGTGTTCGTTATGAATGAAGTATTTCTCCAAAAAACTTGCACTAATTTTGAAGTTAATCAAAAAATCGAATCGATTATATCGTTAACATAGTTTAATGAGGCTGAAAACATTGAGATTAAAATATACGAAGGTTTAGTCAGATAATTACTCAGGAATTTAACTTCGATCATAATAATAACGATAGACTTTGATGAGGCAGAAGTTAGCTAAAGATATAAATCCAATTCCTTCAATTTTACAGTTGACCAGATGAATGATGGTCGTAATGATTTGCGTTGTGAATTGATTTGAATAACTACTTTATGTTCCAAAAGAATATCTTGGGGTTGACTCTACCTACCGTAAATAAAAGTTCATACATGAGTAATTAATCCAGGGTTGAATATTTTCATAACGAACTTCTCAAAAGAATGGATAGACACATCCACAGATTGATGACATTCAACAGTCAGAAAGGTTGATTCAACCCCTGATAGAGATAATAATTCTTCGACAGTTTTTCGATGAACGATCGGAATATGTATGAATCTGAAACATACAGATAGAGACATTACCACCTCCTTCATAGAAATAGATAGTAATTATGTTGATTTCTGATAGAAATGATGATCCCAACCCTGAAGTTTCATTAAATATAAGCTGCTATGTACCAAATCTTGAACGAGAATGGCAAAATCCATTGAGGAGAAATGACGGATCAAGAATGTCGAAAGTTTCATTTGTCGATAGAATTCACATATATGTTTCTTTGAAGGTGGTTGACAATGTCTTATGGTGCATTTCGTTAGTTCGGACATTAATTGCCTATATGATACAAAATGATTTGAAATCCCTGAAGCAATCAATGAAATTTGGAAGATTAGCTGAAAAATAACAATTATATTAAGCAAAAAATCTGAAATTACAATGAAATGAAATACAAGCAACAATTGAAAATTGAACAATTGACAAGAAATGAAAATTGGAAATTAAAAGATTCCAAGTCAAGTTACTTCACGACGATTCGATATTTACTATCCACAATCATCTTCGGGTGATGACTATTCGGGTGCTTTCACATTCGGGTGCTTTCACCTATCTCCTCTTTGCTCTCTTCGCTTCTCGGTTTAGCGGAAGCTGACCATTTGGCAGGAGTTGACCGTTTTCCGCTTGATTATGGGTTTCCATATGTTGTGTATATCTAAGCTAGCTTGACTAAATGCGTTATTGGACAATACGATAACCAGGCCACCAAACGCGATTCCAAAAATTGCATTTACCGGATACCCTGCGGATACCGGATACCAGTGTTCCTCCACAAGGTGGAACACTGGTCTAGGAGAAAATTCAAAGAAGCCGCATATATGTTGTCCAACAACGGATTTAGCCAAGCTAGTGTAGAGATACGCAACATATGAAAACACATAATCAAGAGAAAAACGGTTAACTCCCATCAAACGTTCAGCTCCTGCTAAACTAGTGGAGCGCAGAGAGGAAAGAGGGGATAGTTGAAAGCACTTGAATGACCTATAAATAGTCATCTCTCGAAGGTATAAGTGCAGTCACCACCCGAAGACGACTGTGGATACAAACAAACGTCGTTAAATAACTTGAATTGAAAAATTTAGATTTTTAATTTTCATTTCTTGTCGTTTCTTCAATTGTTGCTTGTATATCATTGTAATTCAGTTTTTTTGCTTGTTATAATTGTCACTTTTCAGCTAATTTTTTAAATTTTATTGATTCTTTCAGGAATTTGAAATTATTTTATATCATATAGACAATGAAACTCCGAACTGATTGAATGTAGATTCATGTTTGTCTCGACAACAGTTGATCATTAAACAATCTATATTAGCATGCATCTAAAATATGAAAAATAATACCTCTTTCATGGAAATATAAATCATTTATGTTGACTTCTAATAGAAACAGCCTCGATATCATGTATATGAGAATTTGTTTTTGACAGTATTCGAAAAGGTTGTGTAAACACCCCTAATAGGTATACATTTCAATAACACTTCGACGAAAATCTGTTGAGATCGACATGAATTTAAAACGTGAAAGTATTGAGAATATTACCATCATCTTAAATCTCTATTCGATTGACGCTGAGTAACAGTATGAAGGGTAATCTCACCTCTACTGCTCCAATTAATAAACGTCTCTTCGTCAAAAACGTAATCGGCAAAAATTCAATGTCTCAAATAACGTATAATATTTCTCGCTACAGAATATACATGAATGAATATACGCCTCATTGAAGTTTATAGTTATAATCATGATCTTTGTAAAATATCTGAGTAATCGTCTGACTGAACATTCGTATATTTCAAACTAAATATTTTCATTAATGGGATACAATTCGTTACCAAATACCATATTCCGTGGTTAATTTGTCTGGTCAACTCTAACTAACTTCTCCCTCAGAAACCAAAATTGTACTAAGCAGAAGGTAACGCAGTCGGAAATAATTAGTGAGCCGCTTTCATGGTCGTGAAATTTTCATCAAGAAGTTCTCTGATTATTACGCTCTTCAATAATCACAATTACGTTTCAAGAGTTTTCAGCAATGCTGGTTTCTACGATTATAAATGTTTTCTTGAATTTGTTAAAGGGGATTGTTCCAGGGATTAAGAACATGAGAGGATTACTATGCTTGAAAATATCAATTCAAAATAAACAGAAAGTACTTCAGTTACAGTAGTCAGCTTCATCATTACAGTCTAACAGATCACATGAATATGTGTCAGAGAAATCAAGACTTTTCGTTGAATTGAATAGGATATATTTCAAAGAAACGAAGGTTTTGGCTTTCTACTTCTCCGTACAAAAAATGAGGGAATTTCCGAAAGAAGGAAACGGTGATTACTTTCAAAATATATATACTCTTTACAATGATGTGTACATCATGCATAGAAATTATTTTCAGATATAAACTGGAAAAAAGCTCTTCAGAAACAACTTCTTTCATATGGACTGAATCATGCGAGAAAAAAAAGTACTTTCGAAACAACTAGTCTCATGTGAACAATAAACTAAGTACGATGTAAAATTTCACCTACATAGAACAGTATCATTTCTAATGGCGAACTTCAAAGTTTCGGAATGAGGCATTCATGTTATTGCATCATCAGCACCAATCTGGATGACATTAAAAGATAAAACACTCAATTCATAATATTATGACTTCGTGTCACAGATGATTTAAGTTTACACATGTCACGATTTTGTTCATATTGAAGGGGATGTGGAAGAGATTAGTTTTTGGAAAAGGAAGGTTCTGACTTTCTACTTCTCCATCTTCATTCTTGGTCATTTTTTTCTTGCTTCTTGGGTGTTCAAAGATTTTTTTCTGTTGCCCTTCTAGAGAAATGCAACTCTTGTGAATTCCTATTATATTGTCTTTCGTTTTGGGAATATCTTCATGATGATTCAAATTGTTATCTTTCCTTCTTCCTCTGATGATGTTTGTGTTTCCAATAGTTCCTTTTTTTTCTGATCATTATATTCTGTATGAAATCCTTGTAATTCATTTTTCGATTTTCCAAATTTTCACCTATTGGTTTAAAAAATATCATTATTTATAGTTTTTTCTGTATTATGTATAATGATTGGTTTCGCTGTCTTGATGACAATTTCGTTATTTGCAATCACAGTTAATAAACTGTACAACAGTTTTCATGCCACATTTATGTTTACCATTAGAAAAAACGAATAGAAAAAGTTTTCTGAGAATAATGGGTAATAGAAAAACTGACGGAAAACTAGGTCATACAGTTCATCGTTATCGGAACCGTATGATCAATATCTCAATGAGAACTCAAAATATATCGGAAACGTAGAATGATGAAAACATCTGTTTGATCGTTTTACCAGGATTTGTGAGCCCCACATATTCTTGAAGAATAACGTCGTCATCTAGACCAAGCTCAATAGGCCAATGAGTTCAAAGCGCAAGAAATTGAACGTGCCCTACATCCTAAAATAAATACTTCGACTTACGGTCCAACTATGAGTGTCTTCGGGTGATGACTGTCATCACCCGAAACGTTGTGAAGTAACTTTGCTTGGAATCTCTTAACTTTTTAATTTTATTTTTAATGTTTGTTCAATTTGTTCCATTTTCACTTGCATTTTATTTCACTATCATTCCATTTCTGTTTCTTTTTTGCTCAATATAATTGTTTTTTCAGCTATTCATTTTCATTATTGTTTGTTAATTTTCAATTCTTCTTATTCAGTTCTTTCAGGGATTTCAAATCATTTTATATAATATCTGACAATGGAAGTCCGAACTAATGAAATTCAAAAAAAATGTGTGACACATTCGATTTCTTAAGTTCTACCATTTGACTGTGAAGAATATTTCTGAAAATTCAAAACATCGATATTCAAAAACGTACAATGAAAGTTGACAGAATTTAGATTGATTATTTCCTATAATGGTTAAAACAATGAAATAGTTGAAGGCTAGGCAGCCTTCATCAGATTGAAATGAACATAATGAATGGAATAGTTGAATGCTAAACAGCCTTCATCAGATTAAAATGAACATGAAGTCCTTATTTCGAATAAATCCTGAATTTTGATAACATTTCAAATCTGTTCAAAACTGACTGTAGAGCCATAGGGGCAGAACTACCGCGTCACATAGCGGTCGACTGAATAACTCAACGAATCACTCATGCTAAACTAACCAGCTACCGTTTCACCAAATGAAGCATATTGAATATTCTAAACTACGTTGGAAATGTTCATTTCATAAATTCATGATTTTCATTTATTAGTTGAATGTTTCTGAAACATGACATTTGAATGAATGAATAGAAATATGAGTTTTGTCTACACGAATCAATCAAGAAACAGTATCACTAGACATGAAGATGAAAGCAAACGGAGCATGAAATGAGAGGACACATGCATACAAATAGTGAAATTTTGCTCCCCTAATATTCCTCTAATATTCTTTCTTGCTCAATTACGCATTCTTCACAGTCGAATCCACTTCAGTGGAAGTTATGGGAGTTCAAATTGTATTTAAATTTCAGTAACTCCACAGTTATTCAATGGATTTCATATTTTTCATGGTTGAATAAATGACCTTTTATATGTTTTATCTTTCCCAACGAGCTCTACGATTAAATCATTGCTTTTTGAATATAATAAATAGTTAGGAAGCTATTTTGGTCGTCGTTCTTACATAATTGCTAATAAATAACACTTGAAAATATGGAGTATTACTCTGAAATTAATGTGGATGTGATGCACTTCATTTCTGTTTTCTATGAGGAAGACAGTGGAAAATCATTTTTGTTATCTATTATTCAAATGAATTACTTGTTCAAGATTTGGAAACAACGAACAATTTCCCAAACTCCTCGCAAGCTCCAAGGTTATGTGACATATCATGTTTGTAATATTTCAACGTGAGTATTCATGATTTACATTTTTTATCAAACCGTCCACTATAAATAATTGATTTTGAAACAAAAAATACCAGTTTACCACTATAACTTCACTAACTCCAAGAGAAAATGACGTAGAATACTCATCATTATCATCACAGCTAACGGGTCTCTCTAATTTGCATCTTTTATGTTTTCATGACAAGGAAAAATAATTCAAGCACAGAAAATTTCATCCTCTGCGGAACCCAGCTGAATATTTGTCGCTTCATTGTTTCTGGAATATTACCATGACGCAAACAAATTAAAGGGTAATTCACCGTTGAACACGAAAAAGCAAATTTTGAAACAATGATGCAATTTTTAATACGAAATACAAATACTTCAAAGCCTTAGGTTGATTTCAATGTACTAAGATTTAGAAAGAACAGTTTGAACATGAATAAATAGAAAATCGAAAACAGTTTCCTTGTACTAAAACTCGGAACTGTCAAACAAGCTCTGTGTCGTGAAAGCAATATAACAGTAATAATGGTAGCGTGAATTGTATTGCCCTCAAACCATTACTATTTGAATTTGTTGAATTTTTGGGACGAAAAAATATATGGTAGGTATAGTTGAAGTAATTGGTATTGTGCATAGTAAAAGGTGCCGGCGTTCTCAAAGGCCAAAAAAACAATACAGAGGAATAGAGCCGTTGCCAACGTCCACGTGTACTGAAGAATTGGCGGTTCGTATTGGATAATTTTTACTAACCGATTTTTAAAGATTTCAAATGGAGAAATAAAAAACAAAACATCAATTTGTGCTAGTTTTAATGTATTTCAGAATTTTTCATACAAAATCTCTGAAATTTAATGTTTATGGAGACTTGAAAAAATATTTTCGATCAGAAAATTCCGTTCAATACTTTCTTATAGCTTTGCTACAGTTGCTGAACCCTGCTCTTTTCGAGTTGAGTTTATATTCAGTCAAAGATATATTTTCAGAATTTTCTTAGACAAAATGAAAGTCAAGGTGTAGTTCAAGTAAACGATATTGTGCAACCTACCTTTTGGATGATGCAACTAATTTTTCCTTTATTTTCAGTATTTTACTATTAATGTAAGTTACAAAAAGCATCTGAAGCTCTATGACTTCTATTTGATTTTATCTGCTTTCGACAGCTGGTCGTGCTGTCATCTCCTAGGCTCTTCTATCTGAACATGTTATCCTGTTGTGTGTCTTCTTATACGGTCCGAACGCCTCAATACAGGTACTTCTGTTGCTTAAGGTAAATTTGCCTGTATCTGGATTACATCAGATATTATTCTTTATGTTAAATATTCTCCAGGTTCATTGCTTCTAGGAGTGTATATTGATTTGTTTATTATTTGTTAGGTCCTGTTGTGTTTTGATTTGTACTTGTTCCTCGATGAGTGATTTTTGACTGTTAAATTTATGGATGTTTAGGTTTTCCCAAATGTCCATGCGGTTTCCCTTATTGACTTGTTAGTCTACGATCCAAAAACTACAACAAAAAATACAGGTCCGTATTTAAAAATTCAAAGATGGGGTGGCCCAAGTCAAATGACACCCTGTATAAAAGATTCATGGATATATTTTGAGAGCCCACATCAAGTGCCAATAGCAAAATGTGGACAGATTTTCAATATGTCTGCGAATAAAGAAGATGTAGACAGAAAAATAATTTGGGATTGTTTGGTTTTTCCTGTATATCTCTAGAACCAAAAGAGTTATATTCGATTTCTTTACATCATTGAATACGTCTCTAAAATACATAACTTTGCCACAATTTAATCGATACTCTTGAATAGCCCTGTATATATCGAAGTGACAGGCACAATTTCATTAGAAAATCAACCCGAAATTCTCTCAGCGGTCATAAATTGACTTTAGATTGAGAATTCGAGCGGATGTAATCGTGATTGCGTCGTCTGCTACAAAATTTAATGGGCGGGAATTGATGGATTAACACTACTGCAGATAAGGACTATACTTGAAGGGGAATGAACCGAAATGACAGTTCTTCGAATCGGAATAACGACAGTTTTTGACCAAATACTCAAGCAATAACCCAAAACTAATATACAGGGTGTTTTCCAACTACGGTACGAAACTTCAGAGTGTGATTCGTTAGGTCGTTTCAATGGAAAAAGTTCTTATGAACATGTCCGAAGTTACTTTGTTTCGGAGATATAGTTGAAGTTTGAAAAAACAATATTTATCAAATATCATAAATATCTTCACACCTATTCAATTGAAATTCACTACAGTTATTTTAAGTAACAAGGCGCTTACTTAGCCCTAAGTCGATTGAAATTATTAGGTCTAGTGGAGTCTCAGTTGGCACCACAGACAACAGTATTGGAAAAAAATTGTTCGCCACTGACTTGTTGTTTAAGTTTTCCATTTTTCCAAATTGATCAACTGGAAATACAACTTTTTCGTAGCTTGTGTTTTCTTCATATCTAGCTTCGTTTTCGAGAAAAAAAAATTGATTGAAGTCACTTTGCATGTCATGAACACCTGCTTTGCAAACCAGCTGACAGTGATAGTTTGGTCATATCAGTGATAGTCAGAGTTGTCAATCAGCAGTGATTCCATTATGAAAAATTTTACTAAAGCTGCAATAGCGAACGTGAACTTTAGTTATGAATTAGCAAATGGAAACGCGAAAGAAGCACGACGAATTTACCAGAACAGTTATCTTAACAAAGTAATTCCATATGCTAAAACATTTAAAATTCTGCATGCAAGATTATGCATAACTAGGAGTTTCAATAAAAATGCAGGTGATGGAAGACCCGAAACTGTACCAGGAAGATTCTTCAGCTGAAAGCCAGCCCAAAATCCATATAGATAGTTCTAAAAAGGAACCTCCTATACTCGTACCATGTACAGCGGGTCCAAGCTCTACTGCCTCGAGATTTTTACCCACGAGTGATATTTTGCAAGTGGTTAATTCATACGATGGCACTCAATAATAACTTTCTACCAAATATTTCATTTGCGGACGCAAATATTTCACGAGATGCTATTATGAACTTTCACAATGATCATTTTCGAGCCGCTGATAATGCCCACGTTATTAGGAAAAGCCATTCAGCAACAATTTTGGCTGAACGTTTGGGTATAGAAACGATTGATGACTACCTGATTGGCCTATTTTTTCTTTCAGCAAGATTAACAGGTGAATCCTACACGGACTTTTTGCGAGATCATTCACTCATTTTGTCAGAAGTGTCGGTACGTATAAGAGTAGCCATGTGGTTTATGCATGTTATATTAAAAAAATCAATGCACCCTTTGTCCAAGGATTGCACCATAATAAACAAACATTGCATCAGCCACTACGCAGTTACCCAGGAAATGACTCAGCATATTCAGCACATTTCCAAGGTTTTTCTAGAACATTCGAAGAAACGCATATCTACATCAGCAGTTCCTGATTCTATAAATATGGGAAAACAAGAGGACGCCTCATTCTTGAATCACTTCGCGACTATCCAAGTTCGTCGATTTCTTGAATCATTATTTGTAACATTTGATCTGATTCTTGAATCACTTCGCAACTATCCAAGTTCGTCGATTTCTTGAATCATTATTTGTAACATTTGATCAGATTCTTGAATCACTTCGCGACTATCCAAGTTCGTCGATTTCTTGAATCATTTTTGTAACATTCAATACTTTATTGTAAATAATTATATTCAATAAAGTTTGTTTTTAAAAATATAAATTCAGTGTGAACCTCATAACATGTATCAATGGAACTGTTAGATTTATTATCACTCGGTAGGTCCAGTGTAGTACGCTATACTTTCATTTTGGCTACGTTAATAATTTAAAAATTACCAAAAATTGTCATTGTCGAAATTCTTTTTCGCCCCGTATCTTCGAAACAAAGTGCCCTTTCAAAAATCATCAGAAAACAAAATATCCTGAAAATAGTCCCTTAATGTTTTGCTATATATTGATGTTATTTTTTAGAAAGACAAGAGACGAGAATCTCTTGTCTCATCTTATCTTAAACGAGACAAGAGAATATTTCAATTGAAAGGGGTGTATTTTTAGAAGAGATACATTTTTTTGAAAAGAAAAGTTTTGGCTTTATACTTCTACATCTTCATACAAAAAACGTGAAATCCCCCAAATAAGATTATTTTGTCTTTCAACAAGACAAGAGATTGGGTTATCTTGGTTCAAACAAGACAAGACTGAAGAATCCTCTCCTGACCATAGAGGACAAAGGAAATCGAGTAACATGAAAATCCAATTTGTTTTCCATGCACCCCTCGCCAAGAGCAATTTTATTTTCATTCTCATTATCAAAGAAAAAGTATCGATTATATTTTTTATATAGTTTCTGCTCTTTTTACCTGCTAGTGTTAATAAGGTTTTTATAGATCCAACAGAATCAACAGTGACTCGTTTTCCTATAATCTTGTACATGCCAAATCATATATGTATTCTACTCTATTCAAACGACAAGAATTTTTCGCATTCATTCGAAATTATTCTCTACAAATTTTTCATTCCCTTCAGTCTTATTGAAATCATACGATTGAAATATTTTGAAAGTTTGTCATCTACACTATAATTCTGAGAATTTGTGCCTACTATGCACACAATTCTCAGAAATGACTAGCGTTTTCCCCTCATTCTGTCTCTTTCACAGGCGTACGGAAATTATACTGAACAGATGAGGAAATATGATGATGAAATATATAGAATCATAACCTTGACAAAACAATGTTTTCATTTTAATGCAATAATATTTCTAAGAATTTAGTGGCTACTATTATGGAATGGTACTATAGAGATAATGTAATGACAATTTTCTAATATGACGTTTCAATTCGCAATAAACTGAAAACAACAGTATCAAACTTTATATTCAAACTCGTGAAATTCAATATTGAAATTTTACTACAGACTCCAATATCCGTGAGATCATTGAAGATAAGCACTGAAACCATTCATCGAGTTATAGAAAATAAACGAAAACTTCTGGTATCGTGCACAAAAAATATTTCTCAGCATTTGCCTGTCGTATTCAAATGGAAATTTCGACTTCCTTTATTTGTAGGGAAGTCTGATATGTTATATATGGAAAAGAGGATCAAGCGAGCCACAAAAAATTGTATATGTGAAAGGTTTTTATTTTTGCGAGAGTATTGAAACATCTCAAACAAAATATCTTCTCATATAATTCGGTTGAGAAAGGGAATGAATATGAAATACAACATACCGGGTAAATTCAATATATAAAGAATATGTAACTAGGTCTTGGAGAACATATTATTACTATCCTCTTTCAGACATTTCCATATAATGGCTTAGCTGATTCAATCAGATGCAACTGCCTTTGATAAAAAACAACAGTTGCATCACGAACTCTTCATGTGTGGTATCATATATGGGATCATTTATTCACAGAATGAAATATACGTAGAACACGTGTTGTGTGTCTGTGAATTGTTTTACAACAGAGTCTATAAAATGGAGTTTACGAAATATGGACCGCAAGCCCATGCTGAATTTTCAAGTGATCACATGACCATATGAAACAAAAAATGTATTTCAGTCATCAGCTGAAAGTGGTGCGTGTGAATATAGAAAAAAAATTATAATTTTTGGACAAGTGAGCTCTCCATTCAGAGGCTATGAATTACTGTACGGTTTTTAAAAAATGGGTTCGTTATATCGACAAGGGTCATTTATTTTGTCATGCCACATGCCATATTAATTACTTGGTGCAAGGGGTGGTGAACATGCAAAATGCAAAAATATAAAATTGAAGTTTCTCCTTTGAAGTATATATTTCGATTTGATTCGACTCGACTCGATTGGACAATATCGTTCAATACAGAATTGAAAAGAATCTAACAAAATAAAAATAAAAATGAAATTTCATATATTCGTAGATATGGCAAAATGACTATAAGACGTTAATTCGGTCATACAGTATATGTGATGTTTTCGAAAAAATGCCATTAAAATTTATTTAAGTGAAGAAAAAATCGTCCAATTTGAAATACGTTTTTGAAATAGGAATTTCGTTTTTCGTTGGACATGAAAAGCTGCTCTCCCATCTCACTTTTGAACAGGCATTATTTTTAGAATTTTGTAGTAAAACAGACAAAAGTGTAACATAGTTTGTCGAGAATGCTATCGACTATTTTTCAATATAAACGGGAGTATTGTAATATCACGTTCAATAGGTATCCGACCCTATGTAATTACCAATTTTATTTTCTATTCAGAATTTGCAACCTCATGATGAATTTCGTAAATTGTAAAATCAAACTGCTTGTCCGTGAAAAAAATTCATGAATAATTCTCTTGATTGAATGGGTAGGGTGAAAATAATACTTCACAATTCACACAACTTTAATCATTAATACTAACATCTGGTTTGAAACACTGTGCTATTTTCTGAGCGAGTAATAAACTGTCAAGGCGTCTAAGAGTGGTGCCTGTGCGGAAGTGACGATTCATATTGGATTTGAATCGCTGGAGATTAAATCCGTTTAGAAAAAAGTTCTAAAACAGTTTATTCTACATAAACGCAGTTCTCCAAATGGAAGAGTTCTCAAACAGTGAAGTTAAAGCTGAGTTAAACCTAAAAACGATGAGCAGCCACAGTCCGTCGCGTATTTCTGATATATACCGCTCTTGAATGTGCCAATCCACTTGAACACTTCCCGTGGATGTATCTATAGAAGAGAGACAAATCCTCAAACTTTTTTCGATGTTCCAGACTATCACGGTCGCAAAAGATGTTAACGTCTCCAATCAGGCGGATGTTTTATTTCTGGATAGAATCCAGCAGTTTCAGGGTATGCTTAGGGGCGGAGCCTTATAAAGGCTTGAAATTGCAAAGTAGCCTTTGCAATTTCAGCGACATGATTGTACCAAGCCACAGTGGGTCGAAGTCGAAACAGCTAGTAGCTGCATTGTTAGCAGCATTGAATGTTAGTGTTATGTAAGTTGTGAAGTATTATTTTTGATGTATTGTCATTCTGTCACTTTATATTCTTCCAGACGTAGAAGCAAGTATGATTCAAAAATTGAATCCAACTAATCCAAAATAATATCCTTTACAAATCAGTTATCAGTATCATTTCAATCTTCAATAAAGATAGATGTCCAGTAAAGCACTTTGTTTTCTCATACAGTCTAAAAGAGTCCCAAATGGGGTGCCATTTGAGTATTTCTTGGCATGGCTGAATGTGCACTGAAGCAAAGTCAAAACATTCATTCTGATCCGTAGCCAGCCTTATCTTTAAATAATTTGGCCCTGAATGATTGGAAAACACACGTGACGGAATTTGGCCGATATTTGATGAAAATCCATAATGTATTCAAGTAACATTTCATTGTTAGATTTCCAATAAACAGTTCATAAATCCGCAGCACGTGTTTCATTTTACAAACGCTTCCTCGGGCGATACATACAGTATGAAAACAAATTATGCTTTGAGACGAACGATGTTGGAATACATTGTCTCATAGGGGTCATCGAACGAGTATCGCATACACTCGCTTCTATAGCTTTGGCGAATTTAAAGGATTCTGTTATTTCATATTTTTTTTCGACTAATGTTTTTTGTTTTTATTTCGTGACTATTTCGTTGTACAAATCTGTATGCATGTTTTCACAACACGTATCCACTTACTCATGTAATGGTTTATAGTTGATAAATAAATGAAATGAAATGAAAAAGGAGCAGATATAGTTCGTCAAGTCTTATGAGAATGTGATTTATTGACTTCAAGTTGCCTGGCAATTTATGAACAGTCAAAATGGAGCCCAGAATAATATGACAAACATCCACAACAAAGGGCATGTGTGAACTTAAACAGCAATAGGATTATTTGATAATAAACTGAGATATGGGAACATAAAATGATCTACCGAATCACCTTCTGAAGTTTTGTACCGTAGCTGGAAAACACACGGTGCAAAAGACTCAACCTGATCTAACTCATCTCCACGGTGAGTGGAAAAGTCAATAGGAGGGAGAGTCGGAGACGCGCGAGTCTCATGATGCTGTTTCAAAATTATACCTTGGTTTGCACAGTTCGACAAAACTGATTGAGTGGTATTCGGTGATCGCTGGAAATTGATTGTATGGATAAAAATACACTGACCCACTACTTTGAAAATCAATAACACTATTCCGGATAATGATAAGTCAATTTTCACACTATGACTTTTCAAAATGCGTTTCACTACACAGTAGTGTAACGAATTAAAGAATTAACTGTCTTAAACAAATTTATTTTAACAATACTTCACTATCACAACTAATTTATTTACACCACTTAGTAACTAACGCTTAATTTATCTTCACCGTNTAAAAACATTACCTGAATTGTTTGAATGAACAATTCCTTCAGGCCAGTCTCAACTCACCTACACTATAAATTATTGTTCTGACAGCTATCGGTAAACAACTACTTCTCTGGCTAATACCACGAAGGGCGTTGGATTATATCAGTGCAGGACTTGTCATAGAAGTAATTCCTGCATATGCTGTTAGCGATACAACTGCCGGAATCGATTTTCAATTATTGGAACACACTTGCAACTGGTTTTGGGCTATTTGGCCACCCTTCAGTGCAAGGTGTCTATCATCAATATGAAGTCGATAATAGGTGTCAGTCCATCAACCTATAGTGTAGGTGAGTTGAGACTGGCCCTAACAAATTTATTTGGATGACAGTACTATTCAGTACAGTACTGTACTATTCAGTGATGATAATATTTTGTTCTGACCTTATTGATTTCATATCTAGAAAAAGAAAGGAGTTATCCATTTTTCCTTCAATGAATTGAATACGTTTAAAATTGCGTCTTTCCTTCTTCAGGTATGGTTAGAATCATAACACCTACAAAACGTTTGATGAATAGAATACGTCAATATATTTTCCCAAAACATTAAAAAAATAAGCTCATCTAGAACATAATTTGGTAATATTGATGATATAGTTGAACCCATTGGTGTATTAAACATTTATTTGTGTTATTTGTCTTCAAATATAAAATAAGTTGAATCAAAAATAAAATATAAAATTTTTATAAACGTTATTTTGTTGCACTATTCTGCAATGATTGACCAATTTGAGTAAAGCGGTGGTAATAATTTACATTAGATCTAGGTCTGAATTCGACGAATACTGGTATATGATTTGGTAAAAGAGTTGTGTCCGGAAATGCTTCGTTTCGGAGATACAGGGTATTGAAATTGAAATTGAATTTTTTTGTTCGTTTCTCAAAAATAACTTTTGCAAAAAATGAGTTATTTGCACGAAATTTGGTTACCGGGTTTTTTGATGGATATCATAATTTCATATTCATTTTCATGTAACACCTAGAAGGCCCTGCGTACGCTGTCATTATTTATTTCAACATAACTTCTTTGACAGAAAATTTTTGGAACTTTTCATTGAATAACCCTTTTCCCACACTTTTTCAAGTAAATAAGGTACACTTCCTCAACAATACTGAAGGCGATCATTATCGAGATATTCACGATTCACGAACATTACAAAAACTGAGTTTTCGAGATTCAAATTGTAGAAATTTGGAAGAAATAATGACAGTCTTACACAGCGCCCTCTGGATGTAACATGAAAATTATTATGAGAATATGATTTCTCCCTTCAAAAAAACTCCGGGTACCAAATTTTATTTTTTGCCAAAGTACTTTTTGAAAAACGAACAAAAAGTTTAATTTCAATATACTGTATCTCCGAAACGAAGCATTTCCTGACACAAGTTTATAGAGACTTTTTTTCTTACTTCTGTTTCAGGAATACGTCACTTGAATATTTCAACGCACTTATGTGTCAACCTGTATATTTCAATACTTTCTGTAGTTGCTGGGTACTTTCCGAAGAAAACATATTTTTTACACCACAACAGAAACAGTGTCTCTTGCGTGTTTCACTAACCAATTTACCATAATCAAGATATGATAACAACTGTCGATAACAAATCGATACAGTGTTTTTGATCTGGTGTGAGAAAAGTGTTTTCTTCAGATTCACTTCAACTCGGAGGTTCCAGTTGTACCTATCAATCCGGCCTTTACAATAATTATGGGACATCCTGGTATTTCCAAATAATGAATTTAATTTCAGAAACGAAATCAAATATTAAATATTAGTCATTAGTTGTGATTTAATATTTGACACTATTTTAGTTGTTAGCATGTAGATTCTAGCCGCTACTACTCTTAACTACAATAATTTCAATTTTTTTTAATAAAAAATATCGCCCAATGAAGAATCTCAACAACACCACTTGTCTGTGATCTTATCCAGTTTATTCATTTTTCGTTTAAGAAAAGCTAAACGTAATGGGTTCTTTATCTTTGGTGGAGAGCGCTTCTGATTCAACGAAACCAGCTCCATTCATCAAATGAAAAGATTCTGCCAATTCGTTCCATTTATCAAACACTTCTGGAAGTCGGCTCGAATGAAGAAAAATATACCTACCTTCATCATATTATGTTGCAATCGCGAATCAATTTTTATGATATAATACATTCACCTCATTACAAATGGCAGTATGAGAATTTTATAAATTGTGATCAATTTCAATCCTAAGGATTTTTGAATTCTAAATAATGTAGAATGATGAAAACTATTTCATGGATGACATTGATTTCTCCAAATGAAGTACAGCTTTCAACTTCTCTATTGAAGTACGAGAAGGGTGTGATCTAATGTTTCCTGATGAGTGTATTGGGCGAGAATGACCTATTCCTTGGCCGCCGAGATCATCGGACCTAACATTGATGGGCATTTATGAGAAACAGGAATATTGATGGTACTGATGCTACTACACAGGAGGACATCAAATTAAAAAATTCGTGAGGCAGTTCAGTGGATTTTACTTTTTAATCTGGGCCGCGTATGATATAAATTCCTCAAAGGGATTCAGAAAATTCACAGATCAAGTTGAAAGACATTTTGAAATTGTGAGATTGCTGCCAAATCCTTCATTTCGAATTCAAAACGTAATTATTTCGTATTTTTTTTCAATAAAGCAAATAATTATAAAACGGATAGAAATAATATATAACATGTTTGTATTCCCGGATACGTAATTCCGAATAGAATGTGAAGACAAACTGATATATAAGGTGTTATTTTTAGAAAAGTTGCATAAACTTCAACTAAAGTTGACAAAAATGAAAATAATATTTGCAGCACCTTGTATAAATATAAATCTTCCTCAGATCAAAATATGCTATATTGATATTGTCTGAGCGACGCTACGAGACAACTTTCAGATATTTGACAAAAAAGGTTGATTATCAGTCATTTCATTCTGAGTAGAAAACAATGGGACCATTTTACTGACAGAAAAAATGTTGTTCTATTCAAATAGTTCATATTATTTTCTCTTATTGAGAAATGCAATACCCTTTACATCTGAAATAAATTTCACATTGTTACTTTTCTGGTGCCAAATAACTCTCATTGGAAACTTATATATGGCACGTTTGGCAAATTATAAGGCGAATTTATAATATCTTGGAAGTTTTCGAAGAATGCATCAGAAAATCTAAAGTTAATGAATAGCTAACTGTGGAGAAAAAACATATATGGCGGTAGTAGCCGCAAATCAACTATTTGGGTAATGAAATACAAAAACTCAATTTCCATTCAACAATTACAATTGGACAATGTGCTTGAGCTACGGCTCGAATTTTCAATGAATTTGTCCATAAAAAACACATCATACTAATACGTGATTCATGAATGAGTTCATGGATTCGGTATCAGTGCTGAATAAAAAAGATATACGAGAGAAGCCTATGAGAAATGAAGGGTTCGCTGTTGCAGTTGTAGGACATGCGGTGATGGACAACATTCAATCTTCAAGACAACTATTTCTGGAGTTTCTTTAAACAACATACATCAAATTCTGAAAGAAACAAAATTCCATTCTTATAAAATGCAGAATGTACAAGAGTTAAATGAAGACGGTGATAGTCTACCTAGGTCAACTCACCTTTCAACATTTTGTTGCACCTGTACATCAATTTTCAGATGACAATTTCACAGGGAGATCGATTGGAAGGCGAGAACCAATAGATTGGCTGGCTAGTTCTTCTGATGTATCACCATTAGACTTCTATTAATGAGGTAATTAGAAATCCAAAGTTGATATTACACAGTCAAATTCTCCTAATGATTTACGCAGAATAATTGTTTTGGAATTTTGAACCTTTTATATGATGATTACATTTTAGGTGATAAAAAATAAAAATATCTTGATAAAACTCAGTTTTCATTAAAATCCCAACAACACTTGATCGATCCTCAATTTCAGTATACTGATGTATTTGTAATTGAATTCCCTTCAAAATTATGTATCACAATTACAGTAGTATGTAGTCTGCTGCTAAGCAAATACAATGGATTCACTCAATACCTATTGATTCTTCAAATTGGCTTTTCCTTCAATATAAAACTTCATCTTTGTTATTGAAGAAATAGTTCATTGGTTCCACAATTACTCTGTATATCTTCAGAGAGGAAGTCCGAAGCTCTCACCCTTTCATTAAACTTACAGATCACCAAAGTCTACTTTACAAAACTTGAAAAGTTTCGAAAGTATTGGCAACAAAGCCGACGATTGAGGTTGGAAAAACTGAAAACATCTGTTCAAATCGTTGAGAAAATACGTCTGTGAAAGCACCTGGCCGGAAGGTAATTAGAATATCGCTTACCGCATAAACTCCGATATTATAGGAAGTAGCAAGAACGCGTTCCCCAATTCATTCTTAGGCAAATAAGAAACTTCTCCGTTCTGCATCGAGAAACAAAATGTAAATGTAGATTGAGGAATAATTTCCATTTAGGAATAAAGTGAAAACGTAGCTCGGGTGATGTATACCAAACTTAGTTCGTTTCGAAATTTTATATTTTGATAACGGTCATATAATAATTACCGAAAGGAAGAACTTGAATCTCTGGTATAGAATGGCCGCACTCAAGCTCCCTACGAAATCTGAAAAAATGCCATTTTTGTTCAGATACACACTTTAGTTCTGTCCGGGAGTTAATTATGTACCGCTGAATTCCGTCCGTAGTCTTTCCCCTAAAGTAATTCTCGTTGTCAGTAGTACTAGGGATAATAGGGATCGAGCGTAGACCACTTTCAAAATTTTGGTGGTTCCGGTAGACCCCCTGCAGCTAAATTTCTACCATATTCCGTTGCGGCTGTGTTCCTCGAATTATTACTTCCCGAATAAAAACTGACAATAATTAGGTGTTTGTGCTGTGAGTGAATGTCAAAAAAAGTGGAGTTAGTCACTAAAAAAAATGATTCCATCCAACTTTACTTTTTTTACATCTACTCACAGTTTTTTTTATCTATTCTACCGTTACTTGATGAACAGGTAGAACGTTGGGAAACTTAGTTAAACATAATAAGGACAAAACATTCAAATTCAAGAAATCAGGAGTATATGAATTAAATTGTGAAACATGTCCTGAGCTATATATTGGTCAAATTGGCAGAACATCTTGGAATCGCATCCAGCAACATCATAAGAGCTATGTAACTGGGAAAACAAGTTCAACATATTCGAATCATCCTTCAGAAGAAAATCATTTCGAAGCAATGGAAATTAATACAAGTAAAAATTCAAACATATTACCAATTGGATTTGAATGGATCTAAGACATTGTATTATTGACATAGAATTGATATACCTAATATGCTTTAGAACTTAGATAATCATAATTTGATGTTGAAGAAAAATTAGGAAAAATGCAAAGAGTAGAAATCGCTACAGATCATAGCATAAAAAGTGATTTCCATAAGCTGATGGAAGTGCTGAAGCAGACTACAAGTCAAGTGAAGTCATTAGAGCAAGTTCTAAAACAAACCTACAAGCCGAAAACGAAAATCTGTGAGATCAGTAGCAGCCTGAGCTTTCACGTAGAAAAGCTGAAAACTATGTGTCCTAGAGATTGGTTAGGCGATACTGACAATGTTTCTCACCGCCATCAGAAGCTACTGATGGAAAACGAGAAACTACGAAAGCAGATTAAAACCATGGAAGAGAAACAGAAAATGCATGCGGAATATATTTCTGACGTGAAATGCGAAAATTGTGAGAGAGACCAAAAAATAAGATCAAGAAGTAAACAACTGAGGAAAGACGGACATACGAAGACTTTTGTGCTGTCCCTGGAGAAGATTGGCACACTGGCATACTATGTTTGTAGCAAGTCATCTTTGGCTTTACATTTGAAATTACAAGTTAAAATTCACACAACATTCACAAATTGAAATTTACACAACAATCACATATGTAAAAACTTTGAGAATCAAAAAGAAGTAGTGACTTGTATGTTACCACAAAAATGTGTTCTGAAGTCAACGACAGAATAGAAGCAATGCCTCAACAAATAATTTTTCAGTTTTCTCTTGTATGTGTTCAGACTGAGTTCTTTGAAATCTTGGGGCAAAATATTGAAATGTAATGCCCAGTAATTTAACTTTATTAGTTTCACAATTAGAGATAATTTGATTATTAGCAGAAATCTGGATGTATTGTGTTTTCTGACAATTCAATTTCAGCTCATTAAATAGAAACCACTGATTAGCACTATTAGATATCTCGTCGAGATGAGACTGTAACATATCATTATTTTTATCTGACAGAATGAAAGTGGTGTCGTCCGCACAAAGAACCGATTTGAACGGCAACATATGTTTGCACAAGTTTTCACATAAATGACAAATAAGAGCGGGCCCAAAACAGACCCTTGCGGAACGCCGTGCTCAATAGTTTGAAAGTTTGTAAGTAAGATATGTTCTTATTAAGTGAAGTGGAATACCTCTAACTCCGTAATAGTTTAATTTTTCCAATAGAATTTCATGTGAGACGCAGTCGAACGCTTTCGACAGGTCACAAACATCAACGCTGTGTGATTGCCATGCTAAAGTTCCTCAATCACGCCAGACATGACGTCTTACACTGCATCTATTGTTGAACGCGAATTTCTGAAACCATATTGTGAGTTGCTGAAAAATTTATTATTTTCAAAGTAGGCATAGAGCTGAATCTTAATTATAATTTCAACCACTTTACTGAATATTGAAATAATACTTATTGGTCTGTAGTTATCGATGGCTTTTCCATCACTTTTTTTAAAAAGGGGCACTACTTTAGAAGACTTGAAGATATCTGGAAAGATACCAATACATAAGATTAAATTGATCAGTATAGTAAGAGGTTGGATTATTATAGACGAGGTTTTTTTAGTATTCGAGTATTGAGTTCATGGGTATCTGAACATTTGGTGTCCTTCAGTGAATTAATCGCTTCCAAAACTTCTATCTCATGCACGGGTCGGAAGAAAAATGACTTACACGGAGCAGGAAATTTTTCAAAACTTAAAAGCTCCTCGTTTGCAACATACGGGAGAGAATTAATGATATTATCAGCAATGTTACTGAAAAAGTTGTTCATCTCATCAGATGATACTTCGATTGTTGGTTTCAAATCGTATTTATTTCTCTCGAAATTTATTATTTTCCAGCAAGCTTCAGATTTATTATTGGACGAAGAAATGTATTCATCATACGCCATACGCCATACCATATTCTTTTTTGACCTGTTTGTACGCTGTGAAACCATTTGGGGTCTTGGTTATGTCTGCTATTTGTTTGAGGCTGTGCATATTATTTCTTAACAATTTCAGATCATCTGAGAATTTACCGAAAATTTACAGACCACGGATGCCCCAAATGAATCTGGTATTATCTTGTTACGTACTAGCAACATAGACTCCAAAGATAAAACTATAAATGGAATAATAAAGAAGTTCGGAGACAGAGAGGGATTGGTCCATCAGAATAAGAAGGTTGGTGAAATAGCTATGATGCGTCAGTCACTGGAATTTCCAGATAATGATGGAAATCTCAATCATACAACAAGATGGGTGTATTACCCAATCTTTGAGCGAGACATTGTAGCAAATAATAAGTCAGACAAGCTACTTTTTCATTCTCTAGCGGAAATAAAGGAACACGCATCAAGACAAAACCTAAACAAGCTCGTCATTCCTGAGACAGATGGTCTCCTTGGACTAGTAATAAATCGTATGTTGGCCTTTTTGTTCACACCCGTTATCTCAAGACCAGAACAGCGAATAGGCAAAAACAAAGGAGAGATGATGGAAAAACAATATATGAGTAACACCCAAACAAGTAATGAACAGAACCAGCAGACAAGAAAACCCAGACAGGATACCTTATTGGTGGTACATATGGAAGAAAAATCATACGCTGATCTGCTTCGAAAAATAAAAAAGACAGTCGACCCCAACGAAGTGGGTGCTGGAATCAAGCAAATCAGGACGAGTAGAAAAAATGAAGTCATCCTAACAGTTCAGAATGGATGGAGCAACGCTGAAGCACTTAAAAAGAAACTGGAAGAAAAAGTACCGGACGCCACGACTCACCTACTCAAAAACAACAAGACTATCCATGTTAGGGGTATGGATGAGGTGGTGACCGAGGTTGAAATTCGTGAAGTAATTTCAAAGATTATTCAAAAAAACAGAAGAGTTTGAAGTGAGAGCGATTCGACCAGCCTATGGCAATAAGCAAAACGCTACAATCATATTACACGAAAATGACGCTGAAAACTACTGAAGGCTAAATCAGCAAAAATTGATTGGACTACCTGTAGATTCTCTAAGAGAAAAAATGATAATCGATGTTTCAGGTGTTGGGGGAGTGGACATCTGAAGGAGTAGTGCACTGGGCCGAATAGGGAACAACTTTGTATGAAATGTGGGCAGGAAGGTCATAAGGAACGAACGAACGAACCACACTGCCTTCTATGCAATCTGGAAGGCCACCAGACGGGAACTCAAAGAGAAAAAGATCGGAGGCATCAGAAATTCATTCTCAAAAAACCTGGTACAGATATGTGACAAGGTTATGCCAATAACCAGGAAAGGAATCTGCAAGAAACCTGTCTACTGGTGGAATCACGAAATTGCTAGCCTTCGAAAAGAATGCCTTAAGAAGCGAAGAGAATAAACGAGGAACTCTAGAACAACCTCACTAGCGGCAAGGGAGATTCTGTGGGAATCCTACAAAGGAAGTAAAAAGTGTATCAGAAATAGAATTAAGAAAGCAAAACAGGATTACTGGATAACATCACGTGGCTTCATTGATAGAGATATCTGAGGGGACGGCTATAAAATTGCAATGAGGGGAATATCGGAGTTTCCTCCTCAAATTACTCTCACAATGGACGCAATGGAGAAGGTGACCAATCACTTCTTTCCGACTCATGAGGGGGTAACATTCATTTGCATTCAGTGGTAGACTTCCACACTTCACAGTCGAAGAGGCAAAAGCTGCCGACAGAAAATTAAAAAGTAATAAATCTCCTGGACCAGGAGAAATACCATCAGAAGTAATGAAGATGTTAGTCGCTGAAAAACCCGAGAACGTGCTTGAAGTCTACAATGATCTAGCAGATCATGCAAAATTCCTCGTAGAATGGAAAAAAGCTAGGCTTACTCTGATGAGGAAAGGTGACAAATCAATGGAAAATCCTTCTTCACATAGACCAATTTGCCTACTGGATATAGAAGGCAAGTTCTATGAACATTTGCTACTCGAGCGCATCAACGGAGAACTGGAACAAACCGGGGGACTATCAGCTAATCAATATGGTTTCCGAAAGCAACGGCAAACCATGGACGCAGTTAATGAAGTGATACTCTGTGCAAGGGAAGCCATGGCCCAAGGACTTCTCTGCGTTGTGATAACGCTGGACATCAGGAATGCCTTCAATAATGCATCGTGGCAGTTGATTCTGAACAAACTGAGAGACAGAGGGATATCGGAGAGCCTAATAAGTATTATCTTCTCATACTTGTCGGAAAGGNTAGAGGTGAGTCAGAGTCTGAGATTTTGTCGAAACGTTGGTGAAATTGAAGATGATATCACATACACGGATCAAATACACGAAAACCAGTTCAGCATAGTCCTATCCGCGAGAACTTCAGATTTGCCATTGGATATCTTAACGGGAAGAAGAGGTTAATTAAGAAGAAGAACTCAGGTAAAAATCAACAACAACATTTAAATAGTAGGCAGTAGGGCGTGTAAGGACACTGTACTTCCGAACACATAACAAACACCATTTTACCAGTATAGTAAGGAGCGGTTTGAGCAGGGTCAACCGACTCCGAACACGTAACAGCACACCTAGATAATGACACTTATTTTTTTTTAAACTTCAGAATTGTTCAATTTCGACGTAAGCAACAATCTTCCTGTTCCATGAATGTTTTTGGTGTCATCACATATCAACCAAAATATGTGAAGAATTGAAAACATAAGAAATTGCCGTCTGGTAGTTCAATATAGTGATATCAAAGGTTCTAGCGAGAAAAAGTCAGAAACAGTAATTTTTAAAGATTGGCACATGAACCATCACACATTTTGTTCATCATATGTGGAAAAAAATTTAGTTCTCATTGTGTCAACTGATTCTGTTAAACCAACTGGTTACATATACAAGGTGTAACATAAGTACGTTCAAATATTCAAATGGCGTATTCCTGAGACCATTTCAAGAAAAAAGGTCTATATAAAATTATGTCCGGAAATGCTTCGTTTCGGAGATACAGGGTATTGAAATTGAATTTTTTGTTCGTTTCTCAAAAATAACTTTTGCATAAAATGAGTTATTTGCACGAAATTTGGTTACCGTATCAGAACTACTTTGTGAATCAGTGGCAAAAACCCTAACTTACTCACTTACGCACTTTGAAAAATAGAATTAAGGAATTTCTGAAAACGAAAATACTTCATGTTGAAGGATCTTAATATTGAAGTTTATGAAATGAAAAATTTAAATAAGGATTGAAAGTTTCAAACCGTAATTATAGAATTTCTGAAGAAGGAAATGTTTCATCTCAATAAAGAGATAAGAAATTCACGGTGAAAAATAGAAAAAAGAGTAGCTCTCAATGAAGGCCCTGTAGGATAAATCTAAAACGAATAGCAGTGTTTGTTTTTGATATAAACATTGCTCTACAATTTTCTACAGTTTCGGTGCGAATATGCGAATTCACTTCAACCGAACGGGTAGGGTGAAAATAATACTTCAAAATTCACACACCACCAACATTTAATGCTAACACTATGTCATACAGTTATACAAGTGTATAACTCGCTCAGAAGAATACACAGTGTGTCGAAACGGCTGTTTTGTGCTGTGCTTTGTTAATGCTATGTGAATTGTGAAGTATCACATTCAATTACTTAACAATTCAATATTCTATAAATATCCCTTTCGAAATTGTTGTGTTGAAATAATTCAACCGCTGAAAAAAATCTAATTCTTGTGTTTCTTCTAATTTCAAAAAATTATAACAGTCGTCTGATAGTTATTGGAAACTATGGATCATAGACTGTAATTTTTTCAATGGAAGCTTCTAGTTGTTTAGTTTTTCGAATGTACTTCTCATTGTCGTTTGAAATCTGTTTTAAAATCTGTTTTTCCGTTAACCAGCTGTCGCACCCCTACGAACGACAACCCTCAGAAGTCGAAATTTTTGCGAGCTTAGGATTAACGATGTGATAACTTATAACGTGTGAATCCCAACACATCATATTCAATTATTCTTTGCAATGGCTACAAATTATATTTCTACAAGCACCGAATAGAAAAGAAAACTTCACTATCGAATTATACGAAGTTTATATCAATTCAAGTAATGACGAGATAGAAGAAAAATGAAAAAGTATCGAAGAAAATATTCTGAGATTTTTTGAGAATTTTCAGCGTATAGACTGACTGGAAAAAATGAAGTTCTTCGTGATTTGATATTTCTACTAGACGGTAAATATTTTGAGTGAATTTCCGTTTTATAACTGAAGAAAATTTCTCTGTATTATGTATATATTCCTGCAAGGAGTTTTTCTAGATATTTTTCTTTTTGTTTTGTTTTTCAGTAAATTCCATTCTCAATACATAAGACTATATAGGGAGGCCATGGAAATTCAAAAAAGATTCAATCCAGAGAAAGAGAGAATTGACATTAACACAATCTGGCTACCTGAAATGAATCGCTCTCGAATCAGATCATTGAATTCAGGCATTAGAAACGAAGCTACGCCCACCACCAATGACATAAAACCGGAGAATCAAACAAATACAGCAGTTACTACATGCTTTGAGTACAAACAGAATATTTCGTCCGCTGATTTATCGCATTTGATAAAGTCTACCGCATACATAGACGTAACATTCGACATAAAAATCTACAGACAAAATCTTCAACACAGTTTTTCCGGCAGTAGGAAGACATACCGTCTCATTTACAAGCTGATGAAACAGCAGAGCAAATTCAGTTATTCAATAATTTGTGCATGTCTAGCCGCGGACTGAATTACATTTTAGTATTTGACAGAGTTTCAGAACATTTACCAAATGAACTAATTAGCTTCGATAGAAAGTAGACATCATTTGGTCGAGTTTAAACTGGTTAATCTCAACCTCTCGCAGGGTGGAAGTTGCGAATGAATCCACTCATACAACTGATAATCAATAATCTCCACATATAGTTTCTAATCAATGTTGGAATCTACACCAACACAATTTTCCATTGATTTCCATAGAGGATGATTCATATTCTTGATTTGAGAGAGAATGTATGGTTATGACTTTGGAATTGAGACTGTTTTTTAAATTTTCATTCAAGTTACCCGAAAGATTTTTAACGAAAGTTGGTATCACTTGTCCATTCAATTTCTTGTTACATTATTACCAGCGGTTTCAATATGGTAAATTACTTGAAAATTAGATCACTACTCAATTATTTATTTTGAAAAATAAATACAGCAACGGAAACACGTTCAATCAAGTTTGAATGAGTAGGTATTCATCATCAACGCAAAAATGTTTGTGTCAAACAATTCTAAGAAACATTGTTGTTGAAAAATAATTTGTATATATGATACTATTCAGTTAACAGATCCAAACTTACTGCAATGAGAATGAATCCCGATGATGCCAAAGTTCCAACACATAATTTCTAACTAGAGTTTCAATCCCATTAGGCAAATTCAGTAATTTGATACTGGACAGATTGATCTCTATTATGAGAGTTGGCTCACAGTCTAACTTCGATAATCCAATAGGGTATTATTGAAATATCGATTGACATTCGAATTTAATGTGACTAAATGGAAGAACCGATAATTACAATAGACTCCCTATCTTTCATACAATCAATATATATCTGGAATTCGGAACCTCTGACATGAAATTAATGTGTTGAAAACAATTTATCACCCACCAAAACAAAAATGCTGTCTCTTCAGGCACGTTTCGCTAATCAGGTTAGCATATTCATCAGGAGATGACCAAAACTATTCTGTACAAGCTATGTCAATGTTTCTATATGCATCTGCACGATCATTACATTGCATAAAAAGGGTCAAATGATTACTGCCACGTATTTTGTTATTGTTATATTATTACTTACCACCCGACTCTTTTTCCTCAAACTGTAATTGTTTACTAGTGAAACCAATAACCTATTAGAAATTGTACTTTTATCAATGTTCATAGATTTCATTCCATATTTTTCGATTTCAAAACTTTCGAAGGTATCTGAAGACTTATTGTTATGTACCGGCCTCAAAAAATTTTGAGCTTCTTCACTTATTCAGTGATCATTATCTATGACATGTTGAGCAACCAGTGGTGTTGGACAGTTACAGCTTCCTCAAGAGCAAGGCTTCATTTATTCAGCTTCATAAACTTTCTTCCATGCTCAGAAAACATTCCTAGTACCCTGCTTGCCAAGAGCGATAAAATGCGACTTCTCAGTCCGTAAACGATTTCAAAGCTTGGATATACAATGATCCTTTGCATGATGTTTCAAAAATGTGAGTTGTAATCTCCATTTTTACTCAATTTTTTTTTGGAATTCAAACGCTGCATGGATTATCAATCTTTCTAAAAATGCAATGTGATTTTTTTGTTGGAGTCTAAGTCGGCTGAAAATGATAAATTGTTGATCCCAATTTTTCAAAAACGCAGTTGATAGTAGCGTCCTCTTCTGGATGGATATCAATGTATAAATCTAGTTAGTATTGAACTAACAAAATGTTATAACTTGGTAGACGAGTGATATACATCCTAATAAACCTAATTTTTCTTTTCAGAAGTCAAGTTGAATATTTGTTTCACCCACTTTGCTATTTGATTGAAGTCTTTACGAAATTTCACTTTGAGGTGTTGCCAATTTTTGTCACTGTACTAGATAACCGTATGATCAATGGACGTGATTCATCTGCTGCATTCAAAATGAGTAAAATGGAGAGCTATAAAATTTACCTATTGAATAATTTAAACGTTAATGGCTGACTGTCAATCGTGAAAACTATAGTGATTCTGAATGATTTCGTATAATCAAAGTGAAATTGTCACATTGCTTGAAATACACAACTTTTATGTGTAGTATTCTGAATGCTGTAAGTTTAACTATTGGATAAACAAGATAATTTACGAACATTGAGAACGATTTTCACTCAAAATTCCTTCATTTCAAAATATTCATTTAATGACTGCAAATTCAGTATGTGAACGCTTTTACTTATTATATTATTCATAGTTTCATTCAAATGAGCTCAAAAAGTATCGAAAACATACAATTTTACCGATATATCGTACACATTCACAATACAAAAGTACCTACTTGAAGTTTGAGGATAGTTTTCTGTGCTATATTCTTACAGCTCTGGAACAATGTTGAACTATCACTAATGAATTGCTTTTTGTGAAATTAGTTTTTCATTCTATATCTCAAATAGAGCAGTGATAGATTGATATCAACTTGTTATTTGTCATTTGAAAGCATAGAAGCAACAAACTATACTATAGTCTATACACACTAGTCAATACACACTATAGTGTATTCGGTGTTGTCTGAGAGTGAAAAAATTTCAATATGAATTTTTCAATTATGTGTTACATCTGGTGACATTTTGAAGACTATTCATTTTCTTTATCCAACCTATTTAAATGAAAACATTATAATTTGTAGTTATGATTCGTCTTTTGATGTAAATCAATTTGATATTCTTGTAATTGACACTGAAGATTCATATTTTTCACTTCATTTTATAGTTCATTCAGAAATAATTTTATAGCTTCAATGGAAATATGTACATTTAATGAGATATTTGGATGATTTTTGATCTGAAAAACATCTCATGAATCACAGTTCAATTAAGATTAATGACAATTAGAATTATTTTTGTAATAATGAGTCTATACAATCGGCCAGATCCCACATCTCTGCTTCGATTCTGATTGTTTTGTAGAAACATTTTTCACAAGCTTCTTGGTCTGTATAGGCATTTCTTTACTCAACACAGTTTGAAGGTCCTGTTATTCCTTGCGATGAATCCTTCAACTTAAGCTCAAACTCTATTGGATTCAATTCACAGTAATAAGGCGGCAATAAAACCGACATTCCTTCAGTTTTCGCCATCCCATCGATGGCATCCCTGACGAATTTTGACTCATGACATTTGGCCGAATTAAGAAGCTCCGTCTTGTCGTCTCGTCTACTGTGATAACTTGCGTTTTCCATTACTACTACGGATCTCTGCGGGAGTTTCACAGGTATATTCATAAAACATTCTTCGAATACTGTGGCACCCATTTCTTGATGATAATCCTCATTTTTCTTCAATTCAAATAACATCATTCCATCCTTCACGAATCCCTTACTGCTGCCTATGTGAGTCATGATCAGATGATGACATTTTCCAACTGAAATTTTTAAACCATTGGACCAACCTTCCACGAAGGCTTGTCTTTCATTTTTGATGTTCTGGTCTTGTCCAACCTTCGAAATGGTATAACCTTGATTGACCCATGTTTCATCCAAATATAAAAATAATTCATTCAGTTCTTTGGCTTTTTTTATTTCTCTCAAATAGTTTCTCCTCCATTCTACAATCTCGGATTTTCCTATTAGCATTGGTGACTTGGGTGTCACACCAATAGGTGGTTCCACTTATGTTTCGCTTGCGTTTACGCAGCTATTTTTATCAAGTACTTTTCTGGTTTTTCACATTTTTGTCTTCAATTGAGGACCGCCTGCAAACTTGGAATTGAAAATTACTTCTGTGTATCGAAAGATCAGGTTTATATTCTGTATATAATAGATTTCAAAACGAATATTTGGTCTTGTGATAGGAATACAAAATATCCATTTCCTAAGGCAACAAGAAGCCCATATTCGGTGTTGAATACTGTATTTTTGGCTCATTTGAAATCAAACTTATGTTTCCAATAACTGCAGATGATATTGCGTTTGTTGTGTATTCGGGATTTTCGACACTTTGCATTGAAATTTCGGTATCTTTCATAATTTATATTCACAGTAATCTAAAAGTTGGTCGATTTTGGTGAATGGGGAACATGAGGTTTGATGAACGTATTTATGATGATTTGATTGTGGAAAATTTATCAAAGACAAAAAGAATAATTAATATCAGAGAAGTACATTCAAGAAAACATGCAAATCATACACGGATGATATTTCAAATTCGAATCAAAACAAGCTCTTTTGTTACTAGTGTTCATTCTCTAGTTCAACAGCAGTTACTCCAAGGATTTATTAGTATATTGCTATCCTCAGCTATACGAACAGATAGCATCCGAGTGACGCAGCTGCAGGTGCAATACTGGCATCGTAAGAGAGAGTTCGCTCAGACCTCTTTGTGGCACATTATTACTCGCATCAAAATTTTGCTTTATGAAGCTTGCCAACCGTCATTCAGGCTGAAACTCCACTGACAACTTCTATATCATCGTGTTGGCAATGACTAAAGCTTATTTTGATATCACATTATTTTTTACGTTTAATTTTATGCCAACCCAATAGTAACGCCAGAAAAGAATAGCCAACCCAAAGTATGTATATTCTACAATCTTCATATTTCTGATCGATATAAAATTTGGTCATTTGAGAAATATTTGAAAACACTTTGATTTTAAATTATACCAATCTGGAAGTAATGTTGGAAAATTGTTCGCACATCATCATGAATGTTCACAACAATCATCAATATTATAGAATTTCATCTACTCAAATTTTTGTCATATTCTGTGTTATGTTCGTTAGGTATGTTTTGTGTTTTTATCTGATCATTAGTACTAGAGTTGAAAAAAATAAAAGCTGTTTTTATCGCCTAGGCATTGAAAATGTCACTTCTATGATCGATAAGTTGACGTTTATTCCCAATCAGAAATAAACCAATTTTTCCATTTCACATACTACACACGACAGAAAAAGATAGAAGTTGAGAGACGGAAAATATTTAGTGTGTTCACATGGCATTTCAAAATAGGATTTTTATCAACTAAAATAATATTCCAAGATCCGAGACAACCTAAATCGGTACGACCAATCAGGGTCAGATCCTTCCTGTTGGAAGGGCTTGAGAGGATACTGGACACATCAGGAAGGTAGCATTATATGCATCTCTCCTGAATAACCACCAGTATGCTTATCAAACCGGCAAATCTACAGATTCATCATTCAACAACCTCGTTGAGAAAATCTTACAATCCCTTGACAACAAAAAGATTGCGGTTGCTGTATTTCTTGATATTGAAGAAGCATTTGACAATGCACTACCTAATTCTATAGGATTGTTTCTGGCTAGGAAGGGTATAGAATCGACCATAACTGGCTGGATCTATGCCATGCTAGTAAACATAACTGTAAATACGACTCTTCAAAGTGTGCCATTAGGTTCAGGGTCACCAGGGGCTGCCCTCAAGGTGGGGTACTATCTCCCCTTCTGTGATCGCTCCTGATTGATAGTCTGCTTGATGCCCTCGACAGAAAAAAAGTTGATCTACAAGCTTATGCAGATGACCTTGTCATCCTGGCAAGGTCCACGTCGGGAAGGGTAGCTTGTAATATCCCCGAAAGCGCGTTGGACGTTGTTCACATTTGGTGCCTGAGGAAGTAGCCAGAGGAGTAGTTGTTTTCTGATAGGCGACAGTCTATTTCACCTACTGTGTAGGTATATTCGAGACTGGCTTGAACGTTTAAAGTTCATTTTCTAGATTTGATTACATTATTATTATTATTTCTGAACATCAATATGGAAAGTATAATTAGAACAACTACTGATATTCATACCTTGGGATATTGAAGAGCCTTGTAATATATTTGAACTACCTGTGTTGACAATTTCATGGACATTTACATTCAAAACTTGACGTGAAGAGGACGATGCTGTAACGCTGGAATTATTGTTTCAGCAATAACCTTTTTATAATAAATAGATTTATCCATGCTTCTTAATATCCGTTATATTTGCTCCCGATTCTGCTAGCAAAGAAGCAGAACACCTTCTGAAACAATGACCTGTATATTCCTTTGGTATCGGGAGGTTCAGAAACTCATCAATGGTAGAGAGCATTTTCCTAAACGTCTGCATCCATAATTTGGGTATTTCAGAAAAAAACGTTGATGATTGACAACAGAAGGGCGTAATGCAATGTATTTATTAAAATAGTCAATGTTTTTTCCAACAAAGTAAAAAGAACGATCTATTTTCGATATGGATAAATCATCGAAAATCGATGATCCATTTATTTAATGTCTTCTATTGATAAATGGTACAGCTCTTCACGCCGGCAGGCACCATACATTCCGAAAATAGTAGCAACTCATCATCAAATATTTTTCATGTGGCACCTCATTCATAAACCTCTGGATTATTCAAACGTAAGAGTTTTTGATTTTTTGGGCCTATAACTTTCATTTTTTCGCTTGAAGAATACTATAAACTTAAAATATTCACTTGTATTAACACTATTTTTAACGAGCGCACTATACTTTATCATTGAAAACTTGCTCCACAAAGTTGACGAGTTCCATATTTTTTATTTCTCTTCTAGATATAGAAGGAAGACGGTTTCGCTGAAATTTCCTTCCACGTTTTTAAGTCCACACCTGCAAAGAAAATTAGAATATGCGATGTCGTACTGCTGAGCCAATTTTTATGGTAACAATTCAATTGAAACTCCTTTTGCAGCCTCTTCAATATCGTCGGGAACACATTTTTCCTCACTATTGTTCTTCATTATTCAAGACATTAAACACCAGCAAGAACTTGAAATGTAACTTTAAATAAAACGCGCGAGCTGTAAACAATATTGTTTGTTGGTAACCAAGTGATTTGGCGTCACCTGATACGGCCATTTCACAGCAAATGCGATAACATGAAAACAGTTAATTGACAAGAGATGTCAAAATGTGTTTTTATAGAAATGATGAATTTATTCATTTTATTATGCAAACATGAAAATTGTACAAAAGACTTTGTATGATATTTGTGTTAAAAGTAAGTTTTATTTTGTTCACAAAGTGAAACCTTACTTTTAACACTCATATCATCAATAGCTATTCTAATGCTATTTAGGTACAGATCAAACTATCAGATCAATGAATAGTTCTATTTATATGAAATATTGTTTTTAAATACCTTAAAACCCGTCAAACTTCCAACTTGCACAAAACATTTTCAAGAATGTCTTTATCGACTAACGAATGGCAAATAACAAATTTCAAAATATATATTACGGTTTATGTTGAGGTGGCTTATATTACGTAATCACTGAAGTGTGGTGGCACTTCAGCAGATTCTCTATGGATTCAGTTTTGTCTATTTTTCAGATTTTGGATAGTTATACATCCAAAAAATATAAAGAAACAACAAAAAAAATGTCTTTCAAGAACTAATCTTAAAATCACTTTCAGACCCTCAGAAAGACAAATTTATCTACAGACTAATGATTGACTGAGAACAGAGTATATATTTTTAGTTTTGTTCCTTTCTTTGGAGAGAAATTTATACCAATTTCGCGAATGCTAGAACGGCAGAAAAGCGACACAGTAAAATGGGGTGCGAATTTTCGATAAGACTTACGTTGGGAGATTTACAGGAAGTTCAGAGTTGTTGCCATCTCAAAGAACTTGCCGAAGGCTTCGCAAGAAAAGAAGCTGGAATCACATAAAGTATTTCATCTCTTAAACAGTGACAAAGAGAATATTTCATAATGAACTAAAGTGAAAGTTATTTACGATAAGAGGGTTTCAGAGAAATCATGATTTAGTATTCCATATCATCATGGAAAATATTGGGATACCTTAGGAAGTTGAAGAACGATTGATGCTTTTTTTTCATCATTCAGCCATTCTATTATTCATAAGCAGGAGAGTGTATATTCTGTAGAATAGTTATGGCACAAATTCATTATTTTGGTAAATTTCGGTTCTGAAGAAAAATCCTGATATTGATATAAATCACAATGTGATTTAACACTGACTTTATTAAAGTTCATAGTTTCGAATTCTTCATAGTTCAGTTGGAACATTGAACAAAACAAAATTGAATCCTTTTTCCGAGCAGGTCAAAATAAATGTGAATATCAACACATAATAGAATAATTACAAAAATTTTATTTTAGAAAAATATTTTATATTTCAAACGAATACGATTCCAGTGTTCATGACAATTTGTTTTCTCAGCATGTGTATCGAATTTTGAAGAAAACACTTTTTGTGAATGTAATCATGGTTATTTCATTTACGTTTTTGAAGATTTTGATCTGCATCTCAAAGTTTTTCACTATGATATTTGTCGGATATTAGTGTGAACCTTCCTGTTAGTTGAGAATGAGTAGTTTCAGTTTATATTGATGTTTTTAGGTACCGATGGCTCGAATAGCAAAGGATTGTTTTATGTGTAGTTGGAAAATAAAAGTGAAAATAAAAACTACTGTCTTGAGTTTCAGTAATGGTATCACCCTCAAATTAGGGAAGAATACAATAATTGAAATTTCCATTTTTCTCAGATTGTGAGGAAGGAAAATCGCCAAGAGGTTGAATGTTTCACGAAAAAATTGACAACGGTTTGCATCGATTTTCACAACTCTCCAAATAATGACCAAATTCGGAAGATGAACAATGAAATGAAACTTTTTATTCCTCAGCTTCAATTCATATGAAATCTTCTAGCCAGATAAGCTTCATTTCAATCTAAATTCAGTGAAATAATATCGATTGGTATTATGTTGGACTCGATGATCTTTCGAAATCAGTATAAGCCAGATTTTGTTTTCCCCAACTGAATATTCATTTTTGTGTTATTTTTTCAGTTCATCCCTCATTGACTGTGAAATGATTTTCAATGAATTTTACGAAAATCTATCAATGGTAGTTTGAAGTTTGATATTTTTTGAAAAATACATTAATCGTATGACTGATCTATATTTCTAAAAATGTGGAAGTAGAAATTACGATCGAATTACACTAGGACTAGTTACACAAGTTGTGATAAATCTTGATTAGGATTTCATCACCACTAGCATTTCGAATGATTTCATTTGCTACTGATCAATTTCCATTTGTGTTCATAACGAAGGTCGGTCGGTCAGATTGTTCCTACCCTTTTTTAAATCTGTATCTCCTTCTGTTCAATGCACATCATTCAAAATTATTTATTCTTTCTCATGACATCAATATAAAAATTTTTCACAATTAGAACAAAGTGGCGAACAAATTACCATGAATTCAATACATACGTTCGTAAATGATATTAGAGATCAAAATGGTTGTTGCATTCCTGGTTGAAAGTGGTTGGAAATATTTCTTCGTAAATCGTACAAGAACAGATTTCCATTTTCTGACATCATTATAACAGATAAGAAATATAAAAAGGAACAAATAAAATGAAATTGAATCAATTGGTGATAACGAAAACGATTATGAATTTTAAATTTCTTCTGGTATTTCTTCATCATTCACGTTGATTATTTCATTTTAATGTGATACAATTCAATTTTTCAATTATTCGTCAATAATTAACATTTCACTAGTTAATATTACTGGAGTTTTTTTCCAACACCAAATCGTTATTTTCAACACCTCGACATCGTGTTTCGAGCACCAAGGGATCATCTTCAAGAGGAAGATTTACCTGGAAACTTCGCGAAGCTAACGCTATTAATGCTATACAGATATACCATACAGGTGAACCATACAGGTCTACCACAAATACAAGTATACTACACCTAAATTAATTTTACAATTTGCCTTATCTATTTTTTTTCTCCAGTAATATTCACCAAAGGTTCCGAATAGTGCATCATAAATTTCACTAATTGTTCAACTCATTATCAATTCATCTTCATTTGTTTCCTCCACAAATAAATATTGCTCATTTTTCTAGACATTACTACTATTTTGTAACTAGCTTAACCTAATAATGTCTGATATTTTCAGCATTTCCAATAATTTCAACATTCATTTCAATTTTATTTAATGTGTTATTCCATAGATTCCGGACCTGTTAATAACATTTGCTGAGGGATTAGTTACTACTATGATATATTCATTTTCTTACTTAGCTATCCAAAGATTGGCCGAATGCTTATGCCCGTTAGGTTATACACAAACAAAAATAAATTATTCTACTTTGGACCAATATCCTTGATCTTCCACCATATCCACCATGTATAGGAATATTCAATACAAATGAAAGGAAACACCACCTAAATGATATTGCGCTTATTGTTTTCTACTATTATTTTTTCTATCTTCACGGCCTGAAATTTCCCAACTTTTCCAAGTCGAAAAAACAGCGAAAAGCTGGAAATTTTGTAAAATTGTCTGTTCGAAATTTGTGGACTGTTCTCTTACTTGGGAGAAATTAAACTTTTTTGAAGTTTTCAAACAACTCAGAATTTCAAAGTATGGGATCTCCAAGTTATGCATGTTGGAAAATCCCAACCCTCTCCCGGTTCTTTCCCTTTCCTTATTACCTCTTCCTTTCTTCTCTCTAATTTTTATTTTTATAATTTTCATTCAATTTTGACTATTATTTTTTTCCATCTTCACGGCCCAAAATTTCCCAACTTTTCCCAAGTCGAAAAAGCTGGGGGGGGGGGAGACTCCCCCCCCCATGGCGAAGGCCCTGTTTGTGCGATGTCATCAATTTTTAAGAGTGTTGCTTCCCCAACAAATACAAATGGTTTAAAATGATCATGCATCGTCTAAAGAGCATATTTTTAAAGAATTTTCATCAAAATCAATAATCTTTTTTGTATCACACAAAAAACACTTTTTACTCATTTTTGACATCCCGATTAACATTAATTAGCACGTGTTGTTACTAATAAATGATTTTTTGACTGTACAGGAGCATATGCATTCGGATACATTCAACGGTCAGGTAGCGCGCAGCTGCTATGTTGTGTCCTGTTCTATCACACGGTTCTCGAACGATCTACTTCTTCTTTCGTACCTATCAAATAGCTCCAATTCTAAACTTCGATAGCTTGTCAATAATATTTCATGTACATTTTTTAAAGGTAAGCCTATACGATCGGGTTTCTAATCAAAATATCTTACTTATAATATCAATTTCGATAGGTTAACAGATAGGTGTATTTACTTACATTGACTTACCTCTTCACATCTACTCGCCAGGTAGTCATGCACAGAAATAAGTAGGCAAGACTACCGAGGCATACTCTGTGTGTCAAAAACTATCAGACGAAGTTCATTCGATTATGAAAAGGGTGAAGGTGATAAAAAAAAATTGATTAAAAAGAATTCAATTGAAAAAAGTTAGGAGCCCTTTTCGATAAGCAAGTTATCGTAGGCATGTTTGTTAATCAATTATATTTGACAAAAAATATGTCTCATTAAGTTATCTGATGGGTGAAGGTCGATCTCCCACCGGCTCACATAGAATATTGTCATTCTTACTAGTTTTCTCATAATGTTATTCAAATTGGTACTGAAGAGCCCTCAGGCAAGTGTCTTACGGCGAACATCCGATGTCTATCAGTGAGGATGACAGTGTTCCATATAAGTGAAAATATTCACTCTTTCATTCAGTATATTATGTAGGAATCCTGTGAATAACATCTGATTTAATTCCATAACGAATGTTTGGAATACAAACTGAGTAGATGAAAGTGTTGTTTGCATAATTCAGTGATCATATAAAAGTATTTGTTTCGAAAGTATTTTTCTTTTGTGTAATTCAATGTTTATATGAAAGTATCTGTTTCAGAAATTGATTGTTTTCTTTCTTTCTTTCCTTGAAAGCATCTTACATTATTTTGTATCAAGATGAAGAAGTAGTAAGCCAAAATCTTTCTTTCCCAATATTTACATGTCTTCTTTTAAGAGACGACGGATACATTGAAGATTGTTTCTGGATGAAGATTTTGCATTTAATTTTCAATATTTGGAGCAGAACTTTAGCGATTATGTTTCGGTTTATTGACTACCGATTTGAATAATCTTAGTTATAAGTATAATTCTGAAGATGTTATATTCTTTATGAATCAGAGAGGTGATGCGAAACTGAATATTGAAGAGATACAAAAATAAAGTCACAACAGAAGAAATCAGAAGTGAGCATGTACATATCTTTCCATGAATCAAAGCCCGAAAACAAATTATAGGTGATCCGATATTAAACAGCGCTATTTCGGCCTGCTAAGGTCATATCATGTTCTGTTGGATTCAACTATCCTTAAAGGATAATCCTGAGTATCTAGAGGACATGACATAGAACTAGACAAAACCACAATACAAAAACAAAAGCATTGGTGATAACAGATAACGCTATATAGACTTGTAGAAGGCCTTATAAGTTGTGCTAGGCTGAACCATGTATGCATTGTTGGACTCGCCCGTCCTTCACTTGTCCGTTTACCCATTCTGATTCTACTGGCGTATTCTCAAATGAGCTTTGTATTTTTGAACGAAAGTAATTTATTGTGGAGGAAAATCAGTTTTCATTCGACCTTCTTCTGATATTTTTATTTCCACAGTCTGAAAAATATAAAAATTGTAATGAAGAACTTCATACATTTTTCATATCGTGGAAGGTCTTTCAGGCATCCGAAGTATACGCATATTTTCATTTGAACTGCACGTCTTCTTGTTTTTTATAAAAATGTAGGCAAAATATATGGCAAGAAGTAATACTTACAAGTTGGATGAGTCTGTTTCTGAATTCTGTTTTGGCTGCTGTTGCTACTTATGAACGACAACCCTCAGAAGTCAAAACTTGTACAAGTTCAGGAATCAGTTTCAACATTTGTACGATACGCAATGGAAATTGATCATCCATTTCACATGATGGTCGATTGAAAAAAACTTTTTTGTGAAAATTTCGTAATTCCTCCACTTCAGAAAGTTCTCAGAAATCAGGAGAGTAAAAAATCCATAAATTGCGTTGACCTATCGTAATATCTTATACACATTATATAATTCTCTGCGCATATAAAAGTTATATTCATTATCTTCGGAATTTTTTAAAACGAAACTAATAAGTATTTCACACTCATGTGTGAATTAATTCTGCTTCGATAGCACCATTTTTCTCGATGGAGCTTTATAACACATGAAGGGGTTTTAAAGTACCATTTTTTTAGAGAAGGCGTTTCGTAAACAACACGTTTCTTCTGGCAAACAAATCGAAAAGGATCATTTTGAAACCATTTCAGCGATCCTTCTCCGAATGAACTGCATAGGACTTCTCTAGAAAGGACGTTGGAATTAGTTTCGGTATATAGTCTAGTTCACAAGTGCCATTCGCAAAACTAATTTTCATTCTTATTGCTTGAAAATTTGCATTGTTCATAGTTCAAAGACACTTCAAATATACTGGAAATGATGAAATATGTTGATATGCTGAAAATTATCTGATTTATATCAGCATATTAAATATTAGCATGTTATTGGGAAACACCCTGATGTGATATATGAACATAATTGATTTTTTCACATGAAACAATGTTAATTGTATTACACAATTTAATTTCTGTATTACTACACCTCGTTAGCACTATTTCTGATTTCATGTTGAAAATATGAGAGTCGATTCAGTTGAAATTTCACGTTCTTGATCAGTGAAATTGTATACTTATCTGTTTTGTTAATTGATTATTAATATTATTATTTTCATTTTTATTATTTGTTAGATAAAATCGAATCTTCTAGTAAACTTCCACCATGAAAGATAATAATAATAGGTTTTAACAAATCAATGACTACTGAAGGAAGAAGATTGTTCGTGAGAGAGATGAAAAGTAGTCGGATAAAGACTCCAATAATGAATCACAAACATAACAAGAACTCCTTGGAATTCATTATTCTTATTATAATTCTCAATGTTTGTGTTTTGAAAACCATTTACTTCTCAAAAAAAATCAACCGCTACAAATTTTAAATTCCAAACCACCGTTCTTCCCCTGTTCCAATGCGAACTACGTTGACTGAGAGATTGGTTATGAATATGCAACAGAAGCAAAGTGGAAGCTCGGATGGAATAAAAAAGCGACCGTAATCAATCAGTGTTTGCTATAAAACCTCCATTCGATATTATAGATAATATGCTGAGTAATATTCTGGTAAAGTTCCTTTGCACTTCATTTTTAGGTTCTTATAAAAATGACATATTGGTAATTGAGGAAGAGATGAATCCGTAATCTTGCTTTTTCATTCCCCACGATAGATGGGGAGATTAAATGGTAATTTTCTTGTGAAAAGAAGGGCCAGCTTTTTCTGAACTTGAAAAAGTTGCCAATTTTAGAGTTTATTTAAATAATTATTTGGAATTGGAAAATGTCTATTTGTTTCGGAGATATTCAAAAAGAAAGGAAAACTGCTAATTCAGTTTTGATCGGAAAACATCAGAATAAAACTTTCATTTGACACATTTCATGCTATACAAGATTGTGTTTACAAATTCCCAACAAGCCATCTTGAGAATATCAAAAAATAAAGAAAAAATATCAAAGTAATTGACGAATGTTCAATAACACAGCTCGGAAAGATACAACACCTGATTGTTGTCTTCAATTAATTGAATTTTATCTATCATACACCGTCCAATAATTGCAATTTGAAATATATTCAGAATTTTATAGAGAGAATAATCTTCCACGAAAGTAATATAAAATAAATGAAAATTTCTGCGCATTAACGCAACATTCTCTTGAAACATGTCATAAATTCATGTTCATTGAACTTGTGATGCACTGTTTGGAACCTTATGTGTAGTAATGAATATCACTAGAAATTCTTCCGAACACCAAACCGTTATTTTGATATATCGACACGTGTTTCGATCACCATGTGATCATCTTCAAGGCGAAGATCAAATTAATCATACCTACAAAGTTGTCCTCATTTATATCATAGATAACCCTTCTAGGTACCTGCGTCTTGAGTGTCTTAAATCAATTTCACAATATTGCCTTATATACTAGTCTGAAATTAATTTTACAATGTGTCCTCATGTAACAGTCATGTAAATCTAATACATATTATTTTAACAACCTATATAAAATCAATTTCACAATATTACCCTATATACCATTCTTAAATCAATTTTCGGATGTGTTCTTATATAATAGTCAGGTAAATTTAATAATCAAAATATAATTTTACCAAGCTATATAGTATACTATCAGGTATTGGTCCACCATTGTTATTCATGATATTATCATATACTCATTTCTACACTCTCATAGGCATCTCTGTTGTTAACTTGTCTAACAAATCTTAATGAACTGAAGTCTACGGAATGGTTTTCTTGCAAAATATGATGGACCACCGCTGATTTTTCAGATTTTCCATATTTTAAGTGTGCTAAGTATTTCTTATATCTTATTTCAATAGAGCTTCTTGTCTGTCCATGATATTTTGCATCGCAGACCTTATATTTAATTTTGTAAATTTTTGACTTTTTCGAATTCTCGACTTTTTCTTTTGAATTTTCTAAAAGGTTCTGTAGTCTATGACCTTGTAAGGACTGCGATTCAAAATATTATGAACAGACAAAAAGATCTATCAACATAAGATATAAGGAACACTTAGCACACTCAAAATATGGAAGACCTCAAAAATTAGCAGTTGCCCATCATATTTTGCAACAAAATCATTCCATAGACTTCAGTTCATTAAGAATAGTTAGACAAGTTAACAACAACAGGAATCTAGATGCCTATGAGAGTGTATAAATAAGTGAACATAATGATATTTTGAATAACGATGGTGGACCAATACCTGATAGTATACTATACAGCTTGTTAAAATAATATTTCAATCATCATATTTACCTGACTTCAATACAGGGTGGTGAAAAAAACAGTTTTTTTGTTTGCTTGAAAAAGTGACAGAATGGAATACCCTGTGTTTCATTACAAATTCAGAAAGCTATTGGAATTTGCTTTCTTTCTATGCATTTAATGCGTATACCTAGTTAGTCAAGTTTCAGACTTCTGTGCATTTATTTGTGAAAATGTCCCTTCAGGATGGTATTTCCATTCGGAAATTTGTAAGCAGGCCATGATCACTATTTGACCGAAACGACATCCAAATCTACAGCCAATGAACATCAAGAAATTTATGTCAGTTTATAATATGGTATAGTTGATTAGAAGGTGTTAGCCCGATATATAGCAAAATTAAATTATCGACTAAAGAGATAGGAAATTCTTATCTATTCAAATTGCTCAAAAAATTATGTGATGGAATTGACCGATACTGAAAATCCACAATGCCTGAAGAATCAATTTTATAGTGGAACACAAGTTGTGGTTTTCTAAATGCCGTCACATTTACATTTTATGGCTTGTTTTTTTAGTGATTTCATCAGTGGTTCAGACTAGTACAATGATGAGACCCAGTAAGTCAAGTCAGTGTTGTCTTGTGTTGGATCACAAATCTATCGAGTTCTGGACTGAAAGCTGCAGTAAAAGACAGACCATAACCTTTTAATATGATAGCCTCGCTTCAGACAATAAACATTGTAGAAAGTTGTTAGATAGATAGATGTATCAAGCGACCTGCTTGAGAAAACTATTGCAATGAGGATGGAGCTGGGCTTGAATAATTGATCTTCAACGTGAGAGTTCTTCTCATATCAACTCATGAAGAGATCCTCCTCTTGAAGATGATCACTTGGTGATCGAAACACGTGTAGAGGTGTTGAAAATAAGGATTTGGTGTTGGGAAAAAACTCCAGTAATATTCATGAAGAGATGGCTATAAGTGATTTTCAAATACAGTTGGACGAATTATCACCTGTCGTAATGGAGATCCTTGAATGAGTTGCATGGAACTAGTCACTAGTCTAATGAAAACACTTTCCCAACATCAGACTCCAAATATTTCGAGGGCATCTGAGAATAATCACGCAAAACCAATGATTTATTGTTTATATGAACATTCTTTTTTTTCAATATTATATTCATGCATTTAATTTTCATTGATATTCCTTGAGTGTCTATGTTTCTAACTTTTCAAAACCCACTTTCAAAACGAGAAAGTTATTATCCTGGAAAATTAATAAATTTTTGTCAAAATAAATCTATGGAAGCTGTGACCAGCTTGAGAGATTTGAGACTTGAGAATATGTTTTTACGAGGCCATAAGTCAGTTTTCGTCCTCTGGTTCACAAAATTTATGATGACCAAGGTTATGACTATATAATTCAGTCAATATAATTTTAATCAATATGATATCGACCTGTTAAGAAAGTACTCGTTCATATGTAACCTTTTCTTTCTCTCATTTTCAGAAGACTTTAATCTTTTCAGCAATTACCTCTCTTCGATACTGAAACGGAGAAAGAAGAAGCTGAGATAATTGTACCAAAATCAATTCTTCTTGCAAAACTAGCGCGTCGCTAATCAAATTTATATCGCCTCTGTTCTAGGGAAACCCTCTGTGATACAAACCATCACTTCATCTAGATTTATCAGGCTACAAGGGGTCCGGAATTCCCCGCATGACACAATACAAGAACAGGGTAAACATCAATAAATAACAAAATCCGTGCGGCAAAGTCTATCTCGGCTACCCTGGCTTCTCAAAGTGTAATTTTTCAGCGACATCGGACGCCTATCACAGAGCAAAAACCCACATAAAGGGCGTCGCGTCCCAAGCAGCTCAATGATATCCATAGTCCAGTGAATAGACGGGGAAGGACTGTTCAGTTTTGTTAGAGGCTGGAGAAAACACATTTCTTTTGATCGTTTTTGAGTTTTCAAGGAATGTTGGGAGATATTTCCTCTCAACATAATATTATCAAATGGGATTATAATCTACAATCAAATTCTAGTCGTATGTCAACTCCTTCAATAGAAGGAAATTAATATCTAAAAGTAGTTTTGAAGTCTACCGAAGTAGTTGTCGCGCAAAATGTCACGAATTACCATTGTAACCTAGCAGATATATTTCCGACAGTATCAAATTCTCAAAAAGCATTGCGTATTGAGTATATGGCCATTCAGATATTTCAAAACTGATGGTTGCGATTTAAAACGAATATCAATACAGTGAACCAATCTATTCAACTGGAAAAGAAACATTTTTAGAGGTTCATGATTTTGGTAGAAACCTGTTGGCTTCGTCAAGGCTAGGAATGAAAATCAGACGAATCAATAAACAATCTACAGAAATGTGTATAGTAAAAGTTTCTTTCAGACACAAACTGAAAGGAATATTCCTCTCGAAACCAATACTTTTAATTATACACATTCAATTACATCGAAATCATTTTTTCCACTTCAGTTTTTATTCTAAACATTCTCAATGGAATTGAAGCATATACGAGTATGATACACAAAATCGCGACATAACCTCGGAAGGAGATTCACTCATATAAACTTATTACGTTGGAAGATACACCACTTGTATTATTGTTACAATTACAGTTTAAAAATGGTTTTCTACTTTCTGTATAATGAAGTTTTTTTCCAAAAGCTATTCTATTCCGAAATATATCATTACCTTTGGAAACGTATCAATATTTTTTACGAAATGTAATGAAAGTAGTTCTGTCTCTTTCGATGAAATAAAGTTGTGAAGTTTTTTGTAACAATTGTGTGAATCTCCTTTCAAATTTATCAAAAAATATGCTGATGAGGAGTTGGAGGCTGGTTTTTTACTCCAAACTTTGATAAGTATTTCGTGAAGTATCCCAAATGAGGTTGAACATCGGAATTGTTTAATTTTTTGGGGCAATAATAATATCTTAAAATCATACCAACTTGCCGCACTAGGGCAGAAATCTTAGCCGCACAGATGCAGAAGGCTGTCATTCTTGGCTCACTGCGATTGCTCAGGGCACATGATTCTCAGACCCAATGATCACTCCCCCCACGGTGCTGGCGCGCACTCCCGAATGTATCGGTGCTTCGGGGGATAGGGCCTGACCAGCGCACACTACGGTGAAAAATAATAATAATCTGTTTTATATGGATGATCTTAAACTGTATGCCTCTGGAGAGAAGGATCTCTATCAGTCTTTGAGGGTGGTGGAAAAGTACACGCATGCTATCGGTATGAAATTCGGGATAGACAAATGTGCAATGGTTCATCTCAAAAGAGGTCATTGGTTGATTATGCTGGCGCGCCCTCTCGAATGTATCGGGGCTTCGGGGGATAGGGCCTGACCAGCGCACACTACGGTGAAAAAAAAAAAATAATATATTTATTGTCATGGGTTTCCTATGAAACCCATATGTGTCAGATACAAAAATAGAAGAAAGTATGCATATGTATACAACTCATACATTACACTATACAGACATTGTAAAATTCGTTAAGTGAATATAGGGGATTTTCAGTCAGATAGTCCTTCAAAGTTCATTTGAAGATACTCATGGTATTGATTTCTTTGAAATGTGGAAGCAGTGCATTATATATTTTTATACAGTTATAGTACCGACCTTTCACGAATAGACTTGTTCTATGTAGTGGAATGCGTAGATGCTTACTTCCTCTTGTTACCATATTGCAAATGTATTGATTATTTGCAGTAAATTTGTGCAGGTGTTTTTCATCGAATATTGCAATATTAGTAGGCACAATGAACAGTCATAATTCCTAAATTGGAAGATAATTGTCTGCAAGAGGTATTATTTTTCAGGTTAAGCATAGTTCTTATGACTTTTTTCTGATAGATCAGGGGTTCCCAATCTTTTGTAGCCTGCGGCGCAGTTACATGTTTAATATTTTTTCGCGGCGCCCTGTCCTAGCTAACTATTTGAAGAATACAGTCGAAAGAAATAGGTACCTACAATAATAGTAGTTAGGTTAGGTTGATCGAAACGAAATCAAAACACCACTATGAAATTGACTTTTTTATTATAAAAGAATTTAAACTGAAAACAACAATTGAAGAAACGACGGAGAAGAGAAAACGACTGAAGAAAAAACAAAAATTAAATATGATATTTACTCAGTGAATTCAATGTGAACGATGAGCTTGGTGCTCTTCGCACAGTTTTTCAAAGCGGGGAATAACACTGCTACTCTCATTAGTAGGGTGCTAATGCCGACTGAACGCCTCCCCC
>NW_019290627.1:20518-133108 GCF_000500325.1 Leptinotarsa decemlineata | reverse complement strand
TTTAATATTTCCCTGAATTCATATTTGTGATCAATTTCTTCGATTCACTATTAGAAATATCAAGAAAATTGAAAAATCTTCCTTTGGTTAATCAATAACAGATGTCAAGTTCGAGGAACGAACACTAGATCATTCATACCAGTTACGGAATCCTCACTTCAATTTATATTCCGTGTTCCTTTTCGTTGTTTTCGTTTTTACTCTAATTACATCTTGAGTTCTACATCGGATCAAATCTTATTTCCTACACGACTAGAAACATGTTTCCCTACTAGACAAAATGGTTAAGACTTTCGCGGCCGAGGTTTTCGGTATCACTACTTCTATTAGGATTTGAAGCCCTACGTTTTTTGAATATTCTTACTGACGTTCCGCTGGCGCAAATGGATAGCTTCTTCAGAGACTCATCCATCTTGATTTTGACTCCGATGACTGAGTATTCCGACTGCATAGAGCATATTCATATGGATTCAAGTAGTTTGGATTGCTATTTACTGTACCTAGAATTTTATATGACTAACAGCGAGTACAAGGACATTTTGTACATTTGAGAAAAAATTATACCAAAGTTTATTCAGGTTTTTTTGTGATATATGAGTTCACTCAACAGATGCCATTCATAAAATGGATATGTATACTCATGTCAGTCTTTTTTTATATCAATTTTTGTATAAACCGTATAATGACAGGACTTCCTTTCAATTTGTCTATGAAAAATAGATAACGTTATAAGATGCAGATGGACTGTTGTACTGTTGAGAAACACTAATACTTTTTACTTATTTTGATGTGTTTTGACGTTTGTCAAATGGACTTGGGACAAAATTAATAGTTTTTAATATTTTCCTGAATTCATATTTATGATAAATTTCTTCAATGCACTGTTATAAATATGAAGAAAATTGAAAAATCTTCCTTTGGTTAATCAATAACAGAGGTCAAGTACGAGGAACGAACACTAGACAATTCGTCCCACCTACGGAATCCTTACTTCGACTTATATTCCGTGTTTCTCTTCGTTGTTTTCGGTTTTACTCTAATTACGTCTTGAGTTCTACATCCGATCAAATTTCATTTCATACACGACTAGAGACATGTTTTCCCTACTAGACAAAATGGATAAGACTTTTTCGGCCGAGGTTTTCAGTATCACTACTTCTATTCGGGTTTGAAGGCCTACGTTTTTTGAAGATTCTTCCTGACGTTCCGCTGGCGCAAATGGATAGCTTCTTCAGAGACTCATACATCTTGATTTTGACTCCGATGACTAGGTATTCCGACTGCGTAGAGCATAGTCTTATGGGTTCAAGTAGTTTGAATTGCTATTTACTATCCTGGATTCAGTAAATTTTCATTAACATTCGTTCTACCTGGCGTCACGATGTTTGCTATTCTTGAACTTCTTAGAATGGGATTCCATATTCGGTTGAGGATCACATCTTCCTCTTTTCTGTTGAAATTATCCGTGTGTTAGTGGGATCTCTATTGCCTCCCGTACCAGCCGGCTTTGGTATTCCTGGTTGGGGGCAATAAGTTTCGAGTTTTCAAATAGAATCCTGTGGTTTCCCTCACTGAGTGCGTGTTTTGCCACAGCCGACTTGCCCGTTTGGCATAGTCTACAGTTTCTTCCATGTTCGTTCAGCCTTGTACGCAATATTTTGGTGGTACCGATATATACCTCCCCACAAGTGCACGGTATGGGATATACTCCTGCTGCTGATAGTGGGTCTCTTTTGTCTTTAGCCGACTTGGGGTTCAGTTGTATCTTCTTGTTGAGTTTGAAAACCGTTTTATTGTTGTATTTCCCCAAGAGTTTTACAATTCTGTCTGTGAATCTAGGGATATATGGTAGATATGAAAGATATTTGAAAATGCCATTTAAAAAATCTTCGAAGAGACATTGTTCAAGATCTTTTTTATAAATATATCTGTTTCCACCTTCTACTGGTACAGAATCGCAGTAGGTAAAGATATTGCAAAACTGATCCTTATTCATTGGAATCATCGATTTGAATTCTCCATCTGTAAAACTCTCTTGATCCTGGTAATCCCACTGGGGCATGTTCTGTACATTCCTAAGTTCTTACATTTTTTTCATTCTACATGATCGAAAATTAAACTGTATCCCAGGAAGAATTAGTCTCAGGAAAAAACCGTTCTCATCCTCCAGGTGATGTATGCAAGACCTAGGCATTATCTCTGAAATAAATATTTTTCAAAACACAAACATTGATTGGGCACTTCAAAGTTAACCGATTCAGATTGAGTTTTGCATTACATACTACGCACGATTCTCTCGGAGTTTGTTTCAAAATATTCAGCTTGAGAAACATCCAGTCGTCTTCCAAAGCAAAGTCTCTTTCATTACTGCTATTACAATTCAGGTACAGTCTTGTGAAGTTGTCAATGAGAATATCTGGTAGTTCTGATTCTTCCTTTTGTTTAATAGCAATCTCCTGTTTTTCTTCATTATTAACCCCATCTAATTTTGTCATTCGTTCTATATGGAAAATATTTTTGTATATGAAACAATGTCATTGATTTTGAATAAAAGCCATCAAAGACGCATGAAAAATCAAATAAACAGGCAAAAGAACCAAATTTTAGAAAAATATGTACTCATGTAGTACAGACATTACTAATGATATGTCATCATGACAATATGAGGTATCATCTGACTGTTACTCTTGCAAACAGCCGATTCACGAGAAAGGCTGCTCGCAGCTCACATCCAGTGAGATCAAATGTCTGTAACTCAAATCAGGCAGGGCGTTTCACGAAAGGGTCTCGGAGACCCAGACCGATAAAGATAATATTCAATACACAGGAAGAAGCCAACCAAATTATCCGAAACACGAAAATATTAAAGCAACAGGCCAGTTTCAATGACATTGTTGTGACAACTGACAAAACGTCCCTTCAAATGAAGCAGTATAAAGATCTTTTTCAAGCTGATAATTTTCTGCAGGCTCACCTGATACTTACTGATACTCTATTCCAATTGAATTGTAATTTGTTTTGAAAGTTTCATTTAATTTTTTGCAAGATTTTTTTAATAAAAGTTTGGTGAAAAAATACTATTTTAAATATTTGGAATGTGCCCTCCAGAGTTCCGGGATATGCAACAACAATTGATTGCAACAATAAAACAAATAAGTATAAAATGAATGAAATGAAATCGACCTTCAAGTTTTTGTGAGATTTCTTTCTTTTCAGTCTAACAATTGAATATATAAAGGAGGAGTCTTTATTTTATTTATTTATTCGATTCCAACTAGACAACCACATATGGACACATGCTATTTTCAAATTATAATAAAAAATTGTGGAAAATATGTTAATTTTCACCATCTACACCATTCAATATATAATTGGAACCTGTTTGGAACTTTGAAAATTATTAATTTATTTAGTTTATTGCAATTCAGATACAACCAGACAAAGAGTCCACTAAATTATCCACAAAAATATTTCAATGATTATGTAACATATAATGTTGACATTTTCACAATTGCGAGAAGACTGCTTTATTTTCGATTTCATAGAATACGTAAAAAACCTAGACACACAGCTGTGTTGTGGAAGCGGTGGTGCTGAATGTTTACATTTATACAGTATACGTGACAAAGTTAATAAGAAAAATATACGTATAAGCAGATGAGATACCAAAATAAGAATATTGTGAAAATCATTTGAAATAATGATTTGAAAGACACTTCGTTAAAAAACGTTGTATTCGCTGTAGGAAAAAATATTTTTGAGTATGTGTAATTTTTTACTTATTGAGATGAACAAAAGATATCGATTAGATAATTGAAAATTTTCTGAACAATTCTACATAAAAGATATTTCTGCGACGAATTTGTTTGCTTGAAGAGTTTGTGAAATACATTGTTTTTCTAGAATGCCGATCAGGAACATTCATTTCAATTTAATTTAAAAGGGTTAGAGTTGTCTATGGTGTTGTTCGTGATTTTATGTAATAACAATATATCCAAAACTTCTCTTCTATTTGATAGGGATATCAAATAGAAAGATTTTGTGACATTATCGATTTCACCATTGTAGTGATTACTGAAAAGTAATAATTATAATAATCCGATAATTCAAATTATATATATCGACCTTTTTCAATATCCTGACGTCTATAAGCAAAAAAACTATGACATGGTATTTGTCTTGTCGCAAAACCCTCAAACCAAAATTTGGTTTTGATCAAAACAATATTGACTCTTTAATCTTAGAATCCCAACATTACCCAATCATACCTAGAATTACTATATTATATCCGTCATAGGGAATCTAATGAAAACATCAGCAAAAAAAAACAGGTGATCGAATTTTCGAAAATTCACTTCATTCATAGTGCATGGAATTTTTCTACAATTTCCACTTCTTCACCACTCTAGACGTCTTGGCATCATCGTTTTCAGATCTGATTTGTCAAAACATTCATAAAAATTACTGGATTTTTTTCCAACACCAAATCGTTATTTTTAACACCTCGACACGTGTTTCGATCACCAAGTGATCATCTTCAAAGAGGAAGATAGATTAGAGTTCATCTTCCTCTTTGAAGATGATCACTTGGTGATCAAAACACGTGTCAAGGTGTTAAAAATAATGATTCGGTGTTGGGAAAAAACTCCAGTAATATTCATTACTGCACCAAAGGTTCCAAACAGTGCATCATGAAAAACATTCATACACAGGGTATTTAGTGAATAAGTGAAATAAACTCCAGAGTGTGATTCTGTATGAAAAAATAATGACATTTTACTGTATAACTTTTATCCGCAAATACTTAGTTTTCCGATATACAGGTTGTTAAAGTTTTACTTAAAAACTGACTATTTATTTATTGTTCTNATGAACAAAATTCTCAATTGCATGTAAGAAAATGTGCAATAACTACCCCTTGAAGCCCAGCAAATTTCATTTGCATACCTCGACTGGTTTCAGAGCAATAAATGAATAGTCAGTTTTTAAGAAAACCTTAACATCTGGTATCCACAAATACGAAGAATTCGCGGACAAAAGCTAGAGAGCAAACTGTCATAATTTTTTTATACAGAATCATCTCCGGAAGTTTGTCGCACTTATTCACTAACACCCTGTATAAGTGAGTACATCTAATTTTGGCCCAGATTCATTTCAATCATATGAAATGAGGGAAATTTTAAAACAAAATCCTATGGCAAAAATGAGCTAACGCTTGATAGTGGATTCGAAGATATCATTTATTCATCAATTATTTGGGTAACATTGAATTTCTCTATAATAAGTCTAAGCAAAAAACTAATAGAACTATATATTTTCTCGTGTCGTGATACAGAATATTGAAAAAAAACATTTCATTTCTCTATAATAAGTCTAGCAAAAAACTAATAGAACTATATATTTTCTCGTGGCGTGATACAGAATATTGAAAAAAACAACATTTTTAGAAAATGTTCAACACCTTGTATCTCAAAAACTATAGAGTCCCATGTTCATGTGCACTTTTTTATTTTGGTGATGAGTAACATCGACCATTGAACAATACTTTTTCGAAAAACCTTTTCTCGAAATATACACGAATTCAATTCAATGCTCGAGATGAAATTGAATATACAATACACAACATTCAGGTGAATGTAAAAATGTTTTCTTCGTTGCAGTAGATTTATTCGTCGAAACAGGATGGATTTGGACATTGATAAAGTTATATCTTAGATATAAATCTGTATTATCAGTATCCATGTTCTCTCCACCATATACTATTGATTACAGTTTTCGTGTAACAACCTCAGAAAAACTAACCACTTTGAAATATTAAATGGGACCATTCCACTTCGGATACAGCAAATATACAAGGTACACATTGAATACGTTGAATAAATCACACCACGATATCTCACTTGGTTCACGATTAGGTCTCTTTATTTTTTAAATTCAGCGTTTATGTGAAGAGTTTCCAATAATTTTTATCAAATAACAATTTTACTGCGATTTCCAAAAAGATCATAGGTAATTTACACGCTAGATAAATTGTCAAAAATCTCTTTTGAAATATTTCAGGACTATCGAATCAATCCATACAACTGAAATATAAAGAAATATTGTCAAAGGCTCTTGACAATGTCTGCAGGAGAGCAAAAAATCAATAGGCACGGTACTACTGAATATCATTTGAATATTTTCCATCAATTGTGTCATTTTCAATATAAAAGCACCTTTTTTCACAGTAAATGGAATTTTTTTGTCTTTTTATAATCGTCAGCTGCATTTACATGAGATCACTAAAAAAAAGTAGCCTGAAGTGTAGATAATATCGAAATTAAAATGAATATCACAACATGAATTCATAATCAGAATGCAAATTCAAAATTCCCGTAAGTTAAAATGAAGAGTGATTTTCAAATCATAGGATATTGGATTCTACCACAGTTCTTGTGATGTCAAAGTAAATTGATTGCGATTTCAATATGTGAATTCACATAGTGGCTCGGTGAAAACACAAAATACTACAAAAAAATTGAAACACTATTTAAAAAATTAACTTCTTGTTAATCAACTTTATGATATTGAAGATGTTTTCTGCTTAATATTTAGTACTGTCTATTTAACGTTCTACCTAACACAAAACCAAGTTTCTAGGAGTATCCCATGTTTAAAGAATTCACTACTTTCATTTCTACATAGCTTTACAAATTTAATATACATTTTTATATTACTACACCTCAGTCTTGACGTACCTACACAATTATGTTGTGAATTTATCTCATACACAATTTTGTAATTTTCAAAGGTCAATAGATATCTTATCTTATCTCATTCACAAGATTTGGCACCCTGTAATTTTTTTCTGACGATTGAGTAAATGAAAATCGAATCCCTGGGAGAGCTCAAGGAAATACCAAAAAGTGCATATCGGAACTGCTTTAAGAATTGAAAAATGCTAGTATAAGTGTATTATGATGTATGAGAGGGACTATTTTGAAGGAGACAAAATAGATGCTAAAATAGTCAGCCTATTATAGCCAGACTACTGGCTATAGTTTTCTATATCCAGTGTACAGGCAATAGATCAATAAATCATCAACTTCATTCCAAAAGTAAACTCAAGCCTCAAGTGTTAATGATAATAAAGAATGGCATATAGCATTAGGGACGTTTTATAATTATCATTATTTTTCTCGAAGGGAGAAGACTTTCTAGATATCGGTTGAAGAACATTTCAAAGACTTTATCTTCTCCCATTGAATTATATTGATTCAAATTCTGAAACGTCTTAAAATCATCTTTATTTTTCTCTAGAAGTATAATAACAAAATTCACCGACATATTAAACCCGTTTCTCCTTTTAATTGGCGTAAATATCTTGGCAGCGGAAGTGTTGAATGAATATGTGAAAGCAAATGGTATCTAATTACCAAAATTCAAAAAGAAATGCACCTAAATTCAGAAACACGTATTTTTTCCCACATTTTTTGATCTGCAGACAACAATGCCGATAAACATTCTCACAGTTACTCACCATCCTAACGGAGTGTAATCCAATTATGAGAGACACACACAATTCAACAATAACCACAAGAGATTGTTAAAGACACAACCACATCACTGCGTGCTGCACAGGTACATGATGTCGTTCTTACCGAGAGAGTGAAAGAGTGGGTTTGGTTGTCGAAGAAAGTCTTCAAGAAGTTGTTGGGTGGGTTTTTATACGCTCCCACGAGTTTAGGGGGCGAGCTGCAAAATGGAATAGTGGAAGGCCCATGTCCACATATCCCGACAGAAAGATCGGTTGTAATTTACAGAGTGCCAATTTGAAAACTTCTTACCATTGATATCTCTGATATCTTCCAGGAAGGAATTCGATGAATCAGGAACACATCGATTTCATTTTCAAAGGGTAACAATTTCGAAGGATATTTTTAATCTTCGCGGTTCAATTCAATGTCAATATAATCTGTGTGATTGAAGTTGAACGAACCAGGGTGCCAACTTTGAAATTCAACAGTGAAAATTATAGGGGTTATTAAACACATAAATTCAAGAGTGAAGACCTACATAAATCGAGTTGCTCATTTGTTAATTTCCATGGCTTCCAACAAATTCAGTTTGTTCCCTTTATTGCATATAGGATGTAGGATGTAGGATTTTGAGGTTATCTATACTTATTTTGTGTTTTGAGTCTTGAAGATGTTCATACATTGTAGATTGAAATTGTTTTGACTGAAACAATTTCAAAATAAGAACGTAGCGAGAGTGGCCGGTGGCAATTATATTCACGTGTTAATATGAATAAATTCCAATGTTTACTGACGAATAAGAGTGAATGAGATTATAGAGCATATATCAAAATTACATCCGGCTCTAAGGACCAAAATGTTGCGGAATTGATTGAGTTTGGCATGTATCCCCAAAATGTCGGATCAAATCGTCAAAGGTTTTCACCTCACCTGCTCTTCTGCAGCTTCCGGGTAAAGGGGATGCATCCGCCCAATCAGCAGCGAATAGTGGTCTGTAAGGGATTGATTGCTTTGTTGTATAAAGGAGCACACGTAAATCGGCACTCTGATTTCTGGATACTCAATAGCATCACCGGCTCGTACGTTTTTACATCCGTACTGTCAACTCAAACATTCTGTTCGTCTATCGCGGAGAGCAATTTTTTGGCTAGTCCCCTTGATGATATGCGCAAGGAAATAAACATATACGGGGTGATGCCAAATCCGAAATATATTCTGGTACATGCTTTTAATTATAACTAAATATAGTGGGGTTATCCGAGAACTTAACATAGATTTTTTGTCCAAACAGACTTATTCACGGAGCCTTACGTCGAAATTTCTACCGGTTTGGCCTATATATACTGCAGAGCATTCGCCACACTCTATTCTATATATACCTGATTTTTTCATCTCGTTTGGGTTTTGCATTAAACAGAGTTCTGCCTAAATTATTGTTACTAATGAAAGCTGTTGTTATTTCGAAAGTTTACCTGAGTAGTTGATGCTACTATATGTAACTATATTGTGTTCTCTGCAGTTTGAGTATAATTTACTTTTAAGTGTTTTATGAGTTTTACTGCAATTTGCTTAATTGTTTTTAGTTCATCTTTTCAGGCAAAGGGATTGCAAAAGCTCTGTGTATCATAGATTTATTGCGGATAACTTATGTGAGAGTGGACTGAAAGAGTCAAAGGGAATTGTACAGTCTGTGAAAGTGTTTTTTCGGTAGATATTGAATTGAAAATGTACTGGTTGGTTTTGATGGTACAAACAGATGGATTATTCAATTTTTAAACTCTCTCAATAGTCTATAACAAAATTGAATTCACCGTAGAAATCTAACAAAACAAGGAGCTTAATTTTTTAGATTTGAATATTTCAAAAGTCAATTATGGTACAAATCAATTAAAAACCAGAAATATATACCCCTAAACGAGCAACTCAATTTATGTAGGTTTCCACTTTTGAATTTATAAGTTTAATAACAGCTATAATCTTCAGTGTTGAATTTTAAAGTTGGTACCCTGGTTCTTTTAACTACCTTTGAAATTTCACATTTTAGTTTTATACTTGATAATGCGGTTAAACCCGAAACCGGTCGTATAAATAAAATTAACAAGTGGTGATTAGACGAAAGTGTTTTTATTCATTTCATTAAAGTGATCAATATAATCTTAAATGTGAAGGATTTCAAGGGTTTTCAATTCCATTTCCTGGTTCCTCAATTTATTATCTTTGATCAGTATATCAAAAAATTTGAAACTTCCCCCACCTGGGATGATGGTTATTGGATCAATTTTCAGACAAAAATAAATGTTTTGAGTTTCCTTTTGGTAAAAATAGTTAAAAATTATTTGCTTCTGTTTTTAATCCTTGAGTAACATGAAGAAAGACATTTAAAAAATAAACGGCATACTACTGTTATTCACCTTTAAAGATCAAAATGAGCAAGTTGTGTTTAATAAATGAAGGATAAGATGTTCTTGAACAAAATAGGCTTTGGAGTAGGTAGGTTGAGTCCCTTAGAGAGACCAGCGACGAGACCTGGGTAGTAGGCAGATCGAGACTCCGCCGTCAAGTCACAAAACCCTCACCGCGTGTCACTAACTCAGGAAAAGGCAGAGTGAGACCTCGAGTGTAGTCATAGTCTATGTCTGCCTTGTGACTTTTCATTTTATCGTAAAATGTAGATATTTGCCCACAAGACACATTGCGGATGAGCAATAAAAATATATACAAAAAATTTACAAAATCAAATGGTCTCATTTCAATCTGGACATTTGTTGGTAGTATATAAGGCCTTTTTAGGAAATGTGAATTCAGAATTTTGGGTAACGTCGTACATTCCTGAAAGATCATTGAAAGTTCGGAAGAATTCTTATGAAAATTCAAGTCAACAGTTAGTTGTAAAATATCCTGAGTCTGGTGTTGGATCACAAATTTATCGGATTATATTAAGTTAGATAAAAATATCTTATCACCCTCTTAGAGGATGCAATTACCTTTAAAGTTTTGAAATTCATAGTATCTCTCTTTCTGAAGACCAAGAAAATTGTTGCTTCTATTTCGTAAATATTATGAGGGTTGAAAAATGTAATTAATAGTGAAACAGTTTTGACTTTGTTGTTCAAATTTTTTAAATATTCACCCAAAAGTCATTTTTTGTGGAGGAAAATCAGTTTTTCATCTACCTTTTTTGGGTATTTTTACCTTCCACAATCTGAAAAAATATAAAAATTATAATGGAGAAATGTATACAAGTGTAGAAAGGGCAAACTTTTCAGTTTACCCCGATACGTTACTGCGTAAAATCAAAGTATTTTTCACAAAGAAAAATGTTCTACTTATCAGTTACTTATCGTATTTAACAATTTTGCCTATCAAAAAAATTGCTAAGAAATAATACAATACTTATCTTCACGCTTCGGAGGCCAAAATCTGCCTCCGTCTTCAGAAATTGACAAACAATTCAAAGATAATTGCATTTATTCCTTTTGATTATTTATTTCTCAACTTCTTCGACAGATGTCAAAGGAGTTTTGAAATATGAAATTATGTCAATGTTGTTGATTGTAGAAAGTAAAAAATACCCACAAAACGTCAATTAAAAATAATCAAATTTTTTATTATTTATGTAATATATTTCACATCAAAATATAATTTTTGAAAAAAAAATGTAAAAGTATTTGGGAATAATTCAACAAATTCTATAAACAAGTGTCTACCAACAGGGACTTTCGAACTTTGACAATTAATCATTATTATTATTACTCTTTATTAGCAAATAATGCTCTTCATAGTACAGTCAGTCACTTATAAAATACAAAACAATAAAAAATATATATAAAATTAGAGACAAGTCACATTTTTGAAACAAGAAACTAGAAAACAAGACAATTTATTGATACTATTACTTGAAATATATTCACTACATTTTCTTTTTAGTGAATTTAATGAATCACAGCTTTTTATATGTCTTGGCAAATTATTAAATGCAATCAGTTCAGAACTATACAATGAGTCACAACCTATATGTTCTCTGTTGATATAAAAATTTCCCATTCTTTTTCTAGTGGAGTGTGTATGAATACTACTTGTGTAGGTTAACTGATCATTCAGATAATTTGGCAACATATTGTGTTTAACTTTAAATATAAATATTAGCATATTCAGTGTTATCCTCTGTTTAGCAGACTTAAGAGACAGTGATTCCAACATGTATTCCACAGATGTGCGTTTATTACAACTTAATATTGCCCTCATGGGTCTGTTTTGAAGCTTCTGTAGTCTGTTTAGATTTTCATTGCTCACAAAATAGAGTAATGTATTGCAATAGTCAAAGTGGGGTGCTATTATTGATTTATTAATTGTTAATTTTGCATATTCACTTTTTTTCGTGGCTATTTTCTTCTGAATATAACTACAGTGCGCATTAAGGTTCAATTCTTGATCTAATACCACTCCCAGATATTTAGAAGTTGTTACCCTTTCAATGATGACATTATCAATATAAAGATTCAATGACAGCTGTTCATCTTGCAGTTGTCTTAAACGATATTTGCTACCTATTAACAGCTTTATCTTACACTTTTTAACATGCATCACAATATCATTTATGGACAACAAGAATAGCAGTGAACCAAATACTGACCCTTGAGGGACTCCAGAAATTACATTTAAAGTACTGGATGTCACTTGATTATATTTAACTAGCTGCTTCCGATATGTGAGGTAATTTGTGAAACATTTCAATATTTCATAATCTAGTCCATATTTATTTAATTTCATTAAAAGTAACTCAATGTTGACCGTCTCGAATGCCCTTTTGAAATCCAGAAAGACAACATCTATAATACGTTTTATAGATAGCCTAACTTTCCACGAAGAGATTAGAAATTGCAGTGCAGTTTCACATGAATGGGATTCCCTAAATCCAGATTGTTCTTTAATCAAAATATTATGTTTTGCTATAAATTTCATCAATTGCTGTTTCACTGTGATTTCTAATATTTTCTCATAAATTGGCAGGGTATTTATGGATCTAAAATCAGATCCTAAAACGGTGTTTGTGATTTTTCCAATAGGAACAATGGTGGAAATTTTCCAACCGTCAGGAAATGTTCCAGTGGTTACTGATAAATTTATCAAGTACAAAAACCTATTTCCCAGTATTTCAAATATTAACTTGATTATATTCAGATTAATTCCATTGTCATCTGTATTATTTTTCTCGAGGGAAAAAATCATCTTTTTTAACTCGCACATATTCAATGTTTCAAATTCCCCAAGTATCTCATTTGTTGGTATAATATAACTGAGAACATGATTGTAATCATTTATTGGTACTACACTTTCGGATAGATCTTTCAAAATGTCAACGAAAAATGAATTAAAATATCCTGCTACTTTTGCTTCATTTGTTATAAGAAGACTATCAAATTGTATACCTTTCTCTACTCTTGTTTTCTATTTCCCTTTACTAAATCTTTCAGTGCTTTCCACATAGTCTTACTGTTTCCTTTATTTTCGTCGATCTTTGATTCATAATACTTTTTAGTTTCAATTCGTATCTTTTTGGTAACGAAATTACGACTTATTTTATATTTATCCCAGTCACATTGTAGTTTGGTTTCCTTGGCTTTTTTATGAAGAAAATCGTGTTTTTTCAGATCTGCCATGATTTCCTCTGTAAACCACACTTTCAATTTGAAATTATTGAAATTATGCTTCCTTTTGAATGGTGCATTTTCCATCTTGTTGAAGCTACATCTGTCACATTAGTTGTCAAATGATATGATTGTTTCATCATAATGAGTGTTTGGATAGGGCAACGTACCGCGCGCGTATCTCATTTTACGGTCGCCATAATCGTCCTACTGTCCTATTATTTGCAATGTGGTGGAATAATTTGAGTCCACTGGTTCAGTAAATGATCGACCTACACCTCTTCGTCGACGAAACGCAAGATCTGCCAAAAACGTCGCCGCTGTCTGTGAAAGGAGAATCCGTGGCAGTCGATTTCGCGTCGCTTACAAGAAGTCGGCCTTTCGCAGACCACAACTTGGAGAATTTTGCATCGTGACTTGGGCCTGCACCGGTATGAAATTGAAATGACTCAGGAAGTGAAAGGAAACGACAACAGACAACGACGTGTGGTCGCTGAATGCTCTGGAGCAGTTGACAGCTGACCCTTCAGCGATGAGGCCTATTTTTGGATGAATGAGTACGTGAGAAAACAAAATTGTCCAATTTGGGACGATACCAATCCACATGAGATCCAAGAACGTGCAATGCATCTCTAAGAAGTCACTGTTTGGTGTGGATTTTGGGCTGGCGGCGTCATCGGTCCATATATCGCACCCCTACGAACGACAACCCTCAGAAGTCGAAACTTTTGCGAGCTAAGGACTAACGAGGTCTTACCTTTTAACGTGTGATTCCTAACACGGTATCAATAGGTCCTTCAAACGAATATACAATTTCGATGATATCTCAAACATACTTTGTTTTATTTGAAATTAAAGATAAGGAGCGCCTAAAAAGATCCCATATGATCAGTGGCGCATCTACCACATTCTAGATAGTTTCTTTTTGTTCATTTGAATTCAATCAAATCCTAGCATTCCTTCAGTGAAGATCTTATAGTCATTCAATAAGATTAGTTCAAAAGACACAGGTACTTCGATTTGATCTATTCTCTGAGTAATCTTACATTGAAGTGCTGCTTCATCATCACATAAATTAGAGTTTATTCCTAGCTTCAGAAGAGAAAGTGGATATATAGTATGTTTGAAATTGTCAACGAACAGGGGAAATATGATTCCAAAGAAACCTGATTCAGAAGAACACCTTGAAGTAGATTTGTAGTAAATTTTTCTTCTGAAGCATATCCTGAGTCCATGAATTATGAAATAGTACTCGTACATCGTTAACCCAATTTGTTAGGATGGAAGGAACAACGTGATCATGATCCAGATGCATTTTATATCCAGTTGTGTTTTTGAATCAACTGTTTTGAATCAACGGTTGATATCGCAGTATCATTTTTTAAGCAATCTTTTCTCTATTCAACTTCGATAATTGAATTGGCTATTTTTTTTTATTTCTAACGAGGATGCTTTTAATCTGAACCAAAGAAATGTCAAAAAGCCATATATCTAATTTGTATACATCAACAGTGAGTTTATACCTTGTAGGTTATCTTGAACAATTTGAAAAGTTTTCATTTTCCGATTGATTCGGCTGTTGCTTGATGAAGATCCATAGTAATTTCATAAATTACACCACACCTCCACAAACTTTATTTGAAAAGTATATATCACATCATGTTTGGCTAACAATAGCTTTATCAAGTGATTTGAATACTTCAAGTTGCTTCTTACACTAATATTTATATACTACAGCTAACTACAATTGAGACTACCAAAAAATCACCTAAACCTCTACCTAAGATCACCTGAAGCATATTATCTCACATTTACATTAATAATAATTCTTTCTCGGTTTTTAAGAAAACATTTTAAATAATGATGATCTATTCAAATCCAGTTGGTCATTCATCAGAATGTTTGAATTTTAAAGTTTATTAATTTCCATTGCTTCCAAATGATTCAGTTTCAAACCTTTATTTTCTATGTGCAAAATTTCGAAATCTTCGTTAAAAATATGATTTTCTGCTAGAAAATGATTTGGATATGTTGAATTTGTTTTCTTATTTACAAAGCTCATATGATGTTCCTGGATTTGATTCCTAAATATTCTGCCAGTTTGATCAATATATACCTTAGGACACGTTCCACACTTTAATTTATATACTCCTGATTTCTCGAATTTGGATGTTTTGTCTTTATTAACCGGAGCTATCTTCTTAGACGTCTCCAAGGCGTTTGACAGAGTTTGGCATGACGGGCTACTGGCCAAGATGAGCGATTTTGGATACTCAAAACCAATGGTAAGATTAATTCAGTCTTTTCTAGCTGACAGGCGATGCCGCTGCAAAGTAGGAGACGAATTATCAACAGTTCGACTACTGGAGGCAGAAGTTCCGCAAGGTGTAGTCCTTTCGCCACACCTCTACTCCGTATACACCATAAGTTATGAACCACTCGTCCTCCTGGCGAGAGATAGTCGAAAGGGTACGGGAAGAGATTTTCAATCTGAACAAAATCAAGATGGATTTCGTCTACTCCGTATACACGGCAGACGTGTCCAAGCCAGAGAACAACTTTAACAAGTAGGCGCTCTACGCGGACGACACGGCCCTGCTGGCGAGATCTACGAGTCAAGCACACGTTACGAGATATCTTCAAAAACAGGTAGACAGATTGGAGGAGTGGGCTAACCTGTGGAAGATCAGTATCAAACCTGACAAGAGTCAGGCGATACTGTTCACTCGCAGGTTCGTACAACCGGAAGGCAACGTCACCTTCAACGGAAAAGAGATTCCGTGGACAAACAAAGCGACATACCTTGGGGTCATCCTAGACAGGAAACTAACATTCAAGGCCCACGTACAGCAGAGAATAGGAATGGCCAGACAGGTCAGACGACGCCTGGCGCCGATTATAGGAAGAAGTAGTAACATGGCATTGAAAGTCAAGTTACTAATGATCAGAACGATTCTAAATCCAATAATACTGTATGCATGCACTGCCTGGGGCCAGTGTGCGCAGACATACAGGAAGGAGATCCAATCGTTTATGAATGCGAGCGTAAGGGCCGCCGTAAACGCCCAATAGATTTATAGACAGAGACTTAGACCTGGACACGCAATATGTGGACGTGTATATGAGAGAACATGCAGAAAGCACGTTCGATAGAATCAGATCGCACTCAAATCCAGCGTTCTGCGATCTACACGATGCGTTAAATATGGATGACCTCAGATTCCGAGAAAGAGACAAACATCCCAGGCCGACTAAACAGAATAACAGACCGCCCCCGTTAGTCGCCGTCAGGCGACTTAGGTAAGTATAACACTAACCAGATACACTCTCTTCCAGGTAGGTTCAGCGAAGAACACTTCGACCGCGATCGCGACTCTAAAAATTTTTTCTTGGTGCATTCTCGATGCATTAACACAAAGCCGCCGGTTAGTTTTTGAAGGCCCCCATGCTTAAATTCAGTTAGGAATAGTCAGATAAAATAACGAATCGATAAGAAAGTAAGAGCACCTAAAGGCTGACTTTTGACCAAAAGAGGTCAGATGTCAAACTTGCTGAATGCCCATCAGCAAGTTGAGGACCGCTCGGAGAGCGGGTGTGGATGGAGTGGGGTAGTAGGTTCTCCTCGTTAAATAGCTGGGGGGGGAAGCGTCTACTTCAGGGCATGTCTTTATTATTTTTGACTGACTTTCCCAACGTATTACTTTTTCTATATGCAATTTTAACATCTTGTTTCCTCAAAAATGAAGCCTCTTTTTCCGTTGTTTGTCCACAATACGTTAAAGCTCTATAATTTTGATTATGTACCTTATCAATAGGAAAAACGTCTTGAATTGCTTTTGCGTAGACTTTCTTGGAAATTATTTTGTTTATTAATTCGGCTTCAGACCCATTGTTAACCGCAATTTGCTGGATGATATTGAGTTCTTTATTGAAATTATCTATTGAAAGAGGAACATTGACTAACTCTGTGAATCATGCATTATAAGGATAAATAGAATCGTAATGTATAGTAATATACGTCTAGGACGGTTTGTGATAAATTGAAAAATCATGTTTATTGTTCATTCTACCAATTGTTAAGTCCAAGAAATGGATTGAGTTGTCTGCTTCAACTTCAATAGTGAATTTAATGTTTTCATGAATTTTGATAATATCCATATGAAAAGTATCTAATTGCCTTTTAGTACCTGTAAAACATACCAAAACGTCTACCACATATCTATGCCAATACAAGTCATTCTTAATTGAAGGATGTTTAAAAATCGACTTCTCTAGATTATCCATGAAAATTTCCGCAAGTGAGGGGCTTAATGGATTTCCCATAATTAAACCTTTTGAGGAGGAATAAATATTGTTGTTAAATTGAAAATAATTTTGTATGAGGCATAACGACAGAAGGTCAATGATTTCTCGTTTCATGACTGGGTTCACTCTATTTAATATCTAATAATTCTATTACTGAAGTAATAGTATCCGGAGGTATGCTGAGAAATAGATTCTGCACATCAAAGGATAGTAATTATGCGTTGCCTGGTAGAGGTATGTTCCGTATTTTATTGATTAGGTCATATAAATTTCATAGACTGAAAAGTAATGTCAATTTATTACTCAAATTTCCATTGAGAATTGAAATATTGTATTCTGAATACCTTCTTGACTGACAAAATATTGATCCATAGCAAAAAACACTAACTTCGTTGCATCACTGTTTTATTTCATTAAACTTCATGCAATATCATTATATAAATACAAATAAATTAATTTCGTTGATTTTCTGGCAAATTTACAGTCATGCAGTTCGTTCCTCTCTATTTCTCGCGGTGTGCTGATTGTAATTATGTAAATAGATCTGGAAAGCGTTAAATAATTGAATCACGCAAAAAAGGACAATTAAACATCATTATTGATATAATTCGTGACACGCATATCAAATTCTGTGTATTTTTAGGAAGGCAGATTATAAAAATCACATTTAATTATTCATTCATTTTTAATAATCTACCGGTTCCAATACATTAATTATCCTTCTCGAGTAAAGATGTAAAGGTCTAAGGTCAAGATTCTTTTCTAGTCCCAGGATCGATCAAGGTCAGTGTGACAAACCAAACGGAAATTTTCTCATTTTGTTTGATCAACTAGCATTCTCTCAATATACTTCATATTCAATTTGCAATCACTTTCTCCTTCCGAAACTGGAAGATCGGTTATCAGAAACTACATAAATGTTTACACTTTTACTTGGAAAACATTCAGTGTGTCGAGAAGAATCAAGCATCATTCAGAATAGATTTATGTACATAAAAGTATGGCAAATACATAAAAAGCCAGCCACAGAATTCTTGAAGTTCTGAGACAGTAGTAATGAATGTTAATTACAAAATATTTCAGTCTGAAATTTGACTTTTTTATAATAGAAGCTCCTATACTAAAAAATCATAAAGATAATAAAGTACACATAATGATATTATTGATACAAATCATCAAGTGATTTTGCTATCTTACAAAGTGTGAAAAATTACCTGGTTGTATGGAAGAGCAATTTCTGTCTTGATTTATCATTTGCTAATGTTGAATTCTGCAAGTTGTTGGGTTAGGTTAGTATCTCTTGTACTGAGTGACCTTTCAATGAAAGCGTTTATCTGTCAGAATTATAAGTTACATTTAGTTACGAGAAGCCAAACTGAGAAAAAGAATCACAATAAAGTAAAAAACAAGTAAGAATATATTACAAAAAAGAAAACAAAATATTGTAATTTTAGTACAAGAAATATTTGAATATGGTTACCCCAAGTTGGTGTAACTTTGCCTCATTTGAAAAAAATACATAATTTCTATGCTGGTGAAAGTGGATGAAAGTGCGTTTGTCCATTTCAAAACTGACCAGTTTGACGTTAGCCAGGTATGTGTGTAAGTGCGATCATTAGTATTGAATATTTTTATAAGAAATTTTATCAGAAGCAGAAATCATTTTCATATCCTTCATAGTTAATAATGATACATAGTTTCTACACAATGTGGGTACGTTACTCTCTGTATTTTTTCTGAAAGCTATAATGTTTTTTTACAAATTTTTATTTAGCTTGCAATGTTTTTATGTATGTGAGTTTGGGTCAAATCATGCAACATGCTATGAACCTCAATCAATTGAACTGAAATTCTGCATATATGTTTTATTTGGATGACAATGCATGGCTAGCGAAGTAACGTCATCCTACATTCAAAATGGTGGACCGCTCAAGATGGCGGACTAGTTATTTGTTATGCATACCCATGGTATGGGTATCAAATGAAAGGGTTCGCTGAAAAGAATACAAAAAAATATAATGTGTAAACTGTAAACTACAATGTGGTAAACTGCTAGGAACTAGTCAATTCTTATGAACACTCACGATACAGGATTGGTGAAAAAATAGGAAAAATAAAATAACGTCATTCTGAAGGTCCAAGATGGCGAGGTGGTTATTTTTTATGCACTCTCAAGATATGCGTAATAAATGAAATAATTTTCTGAAAAAAAATAAAAAAATTAACTTGTTTGGTTATCAGATGAAAGTATTTGCTGAAGAAATGCTAAAAATAAAATGACGTCACTCTGAATCTAATATGGCAGGTCACCGTGTTAGGAATCACACGTTAAAAGGTAAGACCTCGTTAGTCCTTAGCTCGCACAAGTTTCTCAACTTCTGAGAGTTGTCGTTCGTATGGGGGCGGCAGCTGATTAACGGAAAAACAGATTTCAAAATAGATTTCAGATTTCAAAACCTAAGGAGATGATTAATTACTTTTCATACATTCCCATAATATGGATTTCAAATGAAAGAGTACACTGGAGAATGAAATGACGTCACTCTAAATCGAAAATGATGGACTCCCAAAGAAGCTGGACTATTTTTTGCACCCCCATGATATGAATATCAAAAGAAAGGATACAAATTGAAAAAAGTTCAAATCAGCGGAAAAGAAGATGATCGCCATACTAATTTTACAGATGTATAATTCAAACAAATGTTATAGGGGTCAACCATGCATTAAATGAAATGAATAGGCTGAGCAACATGTCCAGCGAAAACTAAAAAATTAGTCTACAGTAAAACTACATTTTCAAAAACAAGCTTTTATTTACATGCTCTGACAAGCAGAAAATAAACTTTGTAACTACTCAAACCGATCAATTCATTACATTACCCAATTTATATGCCACAAAAGCTTGACAAAGGATATACCTATTTTATTTTCTTAGAATTACTTATGTCAAAAACAGATCAAATATTATATTCTTATTTATCTACAAAGGTAAATCTCGCGATAAGCTTGTATATCCTATAAATTGTTGACCGTATCAAATTTCGGGGTTTGATTTAAAATGTATTTTCTTCTTTCTAGAGCATGTAAGTTGAAGCTTGTTATTATCAATTTATTCCCGGATAGAATGGTTCAATGATAGTCGGGAATGTACAGAGATGATGTCGAAAAACTGCAACACTGTTCAAAAGGGGGGCATGTTCCGAAGAAATGGAGCACAGAAGAAACGATAGAAAATTATTTTGACACGTGAAATGGTTCACTTAATATTAATAATATTAATAATATGTATTTACTAACTTTCTTGAGATTGTTTACAGTAAATATACATGTACATATAGAAATGAACAGAGAACAAATAAAATACATCTTACGAGGCAAAATGATCTGCCTGTGTGTAAGGAATGAGAATATTGAATCTGACATTGAATGAGATTGATGCATTGAATTAAGTACTAAGATATAAATTAAAAATAGCAACATTTGAAAAGAATATAAATTAATAAAACCAATCAATCTATTGGAATAAGTAATAGATATAGATAAGAATATAAGTTTGAACTGGACATATTTGAACAGGATATGAAGAATTAAAAATAAACTAATGTATTGAATGGGTACTATGCATGGATAAGAACAAGAACAAGTTTGACTTGGACACATTTGAACAGAATATGAATAAATCAAACAATCAATGGATATAGAGATTTTAATCATGAGGGTTCCAGACTACAAACAAATTAATATACAACATATATCCACAATCGTGAAAGTAAGTATTCAAATTTATATTTGTCTATGTGTCTCTGCTCGTGGTATATTCTTAACAAATAATTTAATCTTTGTGAGATTTGATTCGCATCTAAAATTTTCAGGAAGAAAACTGTAGAGTTTTGGTCCTAAATACTGGCAGAATTTCTGTCCAACTGATTTGAGCAATAATGGTAAGACGATACTGTGATTCCGACGTGTAGCATATTTATGGTGATGAGTAGGTAATTCTTTTTGGTACAGCACTAATATTTATAAAAAAACAGCTGTCTGGGATGAAATATTCCAGATTCTGAATAAAGTAGATCGCTAGGGTAGTCGTAACCTTTCCGTAGGATACCTCTGGTGAATATTTTCTGCATATCCTCAAGATAATGTAGATGAATTTTCGACACTCCACCCCAACCAATTATACCATATCTTAGATGGGGCTCTACTAAACTCTTATATAACATAATTTTCTGTTTTTGATTGAGTATGTTTGCTATCCGTTTGAATTTGTAAAGTATGCAACGTAATTTTTTAACTATGTGGTCTATGTGAAGGTTCTGAGATTGCTGTCTAAAATTATTCCAAGATATTCTATTTTCTTTATTGAAACTATACTTAACAAACCTGAATTTTTTTAGAGGTATTCACTCATGTGATGTAGATATAAACCCATGTGAGATGTCATATTTTGCGAAACATATCTCAGACTGTTAGGGTTTGAAGATTTTAAGTCTTTGAAACTCTCGAGAAATATTTTTTCTATTCTAACCTAAACTATGACATAATACTCAAAGCATTGTAAATTGAACCCACTCGTCAAATGCCTTTGAGGAGAAAGCAACGAAAAAATATTTTAAAAATTCAATGCATGCAGTTGTGGAAAAGTTTCGATGACAGTTATCTCTTACAGAAACGCATAGAAATTATTATAAGTTTATGAGCTCTGCCCCCAAACATACCCCCAAAAGTTGCTGGATTCCATCCAGAATAGAGCTATTCGCCTGATTGGAGACGCAAACATCACGTGTAACCTCGATAGCCTGGAACTTCGAAGAAAGGTTAGAGATTTGTCTCTCTTCTAAAGGTACTTTCACGGGACGGGTTGAAGTTACTTGGTACATTTGATTCCTCCAACAGCGGTACATAACAGAAATGTGGCTGCGCATCGTTTTGAGGTTCAACTCGGTACACCTCTAACTTCACTGTTTGAGAACTCTTCCATCTGGAGAACAGCGTTTATGAGAGATAAACTTCCCGAAAACGTGTTTTCAAATGGATTTAATCTCCACCGATTCAAATATAATGTGAATCACTACTTTCGCACAGGCACCGCTTTAAGAGCGCCTCAACGATTTTCCTGTAGTACTTTTGTTTTGTCCTTGAAAAAAAGTAGCTATGAAGAACATTTGTGGTAATTCACACGCTAGGAAGCTGATCAATATTACATCAAGCCACCGCTTAAACACAATCCAACCGAACGAAATGAATACGAATTAGAAAACAATAAAAGTTATCACACTTATCCACTTAATCTGCGAAGGAGCTGAATACTAAATTTAAATTTAAAAGGGCCATTTCGCAAAATTTTACCAACAACCAACGCAATGACCATAATGCGTTTATTTCGTGTTTATTGATTTGTGTCAATTAAGTAAGTTCACTTGCAATAGTCTCATCATCTATTGTTGTTAATTCTCCTTGTTTGAATATTGATGGACTCGAGTTTCTGATTTAAATTTCCCACACGTTTTTAACCTGATAAATATTCTGCATGGCCTTCTTTAATTGGGCATTTACAGGTACAAGGTCGACAATTGAGTAATTGATAAAATTGCATCTCTTGTACTGAAATGGCTATGTGAACTAGATTTGATTGTATGTAATTTGAAAAAACTACTTAGTTTTTCCAGTACGTCATGTGGACAATGTTTACCAGGATTGGAAATATATCCAGAGTGAGGAGTAACGAACTTTATCAAGATGATAACCGTGTTCGACTAATTATACAGTGTGTGTCGTAGCCAGATTCCTTGAGGAGTTTGAGATAAAGTGATGGAGTTATCAAAAATGTTTCGACTAAAAGTGTAGTAATGCATATTACTGGAGTTTTTCCCAACACCAAACCGTTATTTTAACACCTCGACACGTGTTTCGATCACCAAGTGATCATCTTCAAGAGGAAGATCAAACTAATCATACTTAAAAAGTTTTCTTTATTTATACCATAGATACCTCTTTGAGGTATCCGCGTTTTAAGAGTCTTAAATTAATTTCACAATATTGCCTTATCTACTAGCCTTAAATTAATTTACAATGTGTCCTTATGTAATAGTCAGGTGAATCTGATAATTGAAATATCATTTTAACAAGCTATATAGTACACTATTAGGTATTCATAATATTATTATGTTTACTTATTTCTACAGTCTCATAGGCATCTAGATGCCTAACTAACTTAATGTCTTACTAATCTTAATGAACTAAAGTCTATAAAATGGTTTTTTTGCAAAATATGATAAGCGATCGCTGATTTTTAGGTCTTCCATATTTTAAGTGTGCTAAGTGTAATGTATAAGAAGGAGATATATGGCTATAGGATACTTTCTTCTCAGGTCAGTAATTACAAATATGACACCGAATACCTGGAAGAATTCAGACTCAGGAGGCTCATATTCAACGAAGAGAGTACATATTTGAGCCCTGTTTCAGCTTTCTCATAGACTTCATCCCAGGAATCGCCTTCAAATAAAAGTGTTGTATCGTCTGCGTAAGATATTATTCTGCCATTGATATGAAATTTATAAAAATTGTTAATATAGATCAAAAATGAAATAGGACCCAGCACTGTCCCCTGAGGCACGCCCATGTTGACAGGTAGCGGATCGCTGAGGGTACTGTTTATTTTAACCTTTTGATTTCTATCAGATATATATTTTTTGAATAAGTCTAAAATAATACCTATAACTCCTACAGTTTCTAAACGGTCCAGAAGAATTTGATGGTTGACAGTATGTTCTCGGACCTTATGACTTCGAAATATACCAATATATGAATAATTTTTTCAAAATAAATTTTCGAAATGTTCATCTCCCCCTACAACCTACACCGTAGGTGCTGTAAAATGCCTGTCGGGAAAAAACTGCTTCCCTGACAAATACCACGCTGGATATTGAATTATGTCCAACAGACATTTATGCACAGAGGTTAGTATCGCAGATCGGTTGAAAAAATCTGTTTTTCCGTTAACCAGATGTCCTTACGAACGACAACTCTCAAAAGTCGAAACTTGTTCGATCTAAGTACTAACGAGGTCTCAACTTTTAACGTGTGATTCCTAACACGGATGTTTTTCAATATCATCAATATCGTAAAAGTGCCGGAGGTGATAATAAATTATCATCATCTACAACAGAACTGAACTCTGTCCATTTAGTGGACACCTCAACAAAATATGACTGTATAGGTTAGTTTAGGTTAGGTCAAAAGTGAGTGGGCCTATTTGTCCCTCCACCACAACCCACAAGGGTTTATTGTAGCTGAAACCTATTCAAACTCCACCAAATAAACTCAGCTTCTTGACGAAGCCGATTAGTTTATATGGTGAGTGATCTTTCAGGTCGGATGGTATAAATGAGGTTCTACCAAACTCTGAAAACCTGATTCGGTCCACACTGTCTCCCGATAGTCTGAGTCTCTGCATATGATGATTCAGACGACAGTAATCTGTAAGGATGCCTGTTAGACATCGTAGTTCTTCCCTACTGTAGTCCAATAACTGTTTGGTTTCAAGCTTCGAGGGTGAATGCCCGCCTTGGAGTGAGTCAATGCTGGAAGATTTTGTGAACCAACAACTATCTGTTCTTGAAATTTCCTTCTCCCGGATGATCCAATCCACTCGGAGAAAGTACTGTATAAGGTAGTTCGTAGTCGACAGTTGGAGGCATTATGTTCGAGGTAATTCCCAGAATGATGTGACTTCCAATGTCTGCCAGCAGTCTATAGTACACTGCATAAGATTGCTTTGTGCAGTTGGCGATGTGCACAAGTCTATATGCAGTCAATCTGGCCTCTTTCTTCAGAAAAATGTGGAGGGGAGGTAGTTCTAGAAGAATCTTCTTAGCCGCTGACGGTGTGGTACTGATGGCACCACAGATAGCCAAACAAGCCTGTCTACGTAAGCCAGAGCTTCGCCTCAGCCGTTTTCTGTGAAGCCTTCGGTCACCAGGCTATTGCCCCATAAGTGATCATTGGTTCGACAATCATCACATATATCCAATATATTTGTTTGGGGCCTAAACCCCAAGTTTTACTACAAATGCTTCGAAATGTCCAGCGGCAGTGTGAAACTTTTTGCAAAAGAGAGTTCCAGGTGATTTTTTCATCAAGGACAATGTCAATGTATACAATACAATGACTGTATAACGGACAGATTCAGTCGTTATGTCTTAGGAACTTCGGTTTGGCACTGAATCGAAAAACCTAACTAATTTAAAGATAATCAAAACGAATTCAGAAAAGTATGATAAACATTCATCGAATGATCTGTACCTATAACTATAGTCCGTTCATAATTTGTCGATAGCACAAAATGAGGGCCCAAGTCATAAAACGATTCAATTGCTGTTTCACTGTGATNAGAAGAACAAAAAATGTGGGATCTTGACAATATAATTGATGCGACTGTAGAGACACAACCGCTAATTATTAACCTGCAAGACGACTCGGATTCCGAAGATGATCCTGTTTATTTTGAATTTGAATAGTTTTGTAAGTAATCGTAGTTTATATCATTTAAAAATAGGTATTAATTAAATAAATGTATCTTTTACAAATTGCAAGTAACTTATTATTTTTGAATAAAATAAAGAAATTTTTTTAAAATAAAAATACAGTTTACAGTACCTACAGTTTAAGAATATTAATATATTTATTTATTTAAAGTAACTAATGTTTTAATCATATACTCTACGACACTGGTCACTCATTTCCACTCAAAATACCTACATAATCGGATTAAAAGTTTTATAGCTGTATTGTATTTCTTCAGATACAAGGTGGGTTAGTCGAAAACATCTTAAACTGCCAGTTTTAGTTTGGGTTTTGTTATTATATCATATTAGCTGTCCTCTCTGTATTTCAGTTCTCTAATGAGGGTCAAACTTGCAGTGAGCTATCAACAAATTATGAACGGACTATAGTAACTAGTAAACTAGTAACTAGTAAAAAGAACAAATTTGTTGGATTTACTATAATGTGTCTGAAAGTCAGATGACTGCCAAATAGCAGAAGAAAATTACAAATAATTTAAGATTTTGTTGTAACTGTTGCTCTTGTGGGAGGCTGGAGTACATGAGATGTTAACCCTGCGTGCTTGATTTGTATAGTTTATTTTCATAACGTGGAATTTTGGTAATGAGCACGGTTCAAAAGTTTCTCACATTATTAAGAAACCAAGGCATTGACATACATATATCGAAACTTTCTGAATGTACCAACTCGTTAACGATCTCATACATACTCGTATATTGTACTCTATATATCAACTATTATCAGGACAATACTTGGTGAGTAGAATTTGGAAGCTCTGATGTAAAATGAATCGATTGAAAAAAAAATTCCCTAACCAAAACAAAATTACTGTCTCTCGATGCGCGTTTCGCTAGCCATATTAACATCATCAGGAGACTAACATTACTACTAACAGCTACGTTAATGTTTCATATGTATCTAGACGAATCATTACCTCACGTAATGAAAGTAATTAAATCAATTCCTAGTACCTAATGTTAATTGCCAACTGTTTGATACCTAATCGTACGTAATCAAAGTCGAAATTCAGAGATCATAGTCGAATTTTCCAGTTTGATGTCGAAATTTTTAGATTAAGGTCGAAATTCCGAGATTATAGTTGAACTTCTGATAATAAAGACAAAAATTACAAGAACTATATTCTGGCAATGGTAAGAAAAATTTTGAACACAGATTCATTATTACAGGTATACTAAGCACTTGTGTATAACAAAATTTCACACAACATTATAGCATGAGGTCAGACATCAGACATCACAAGAAATGTTGTTGCTCATTAGGCTCATTTTCAACACACTAGTCGGCATTCGTGCAGACAGGTTTTTAAATCAAAACGAATCCGCACAGTAACATCAATTTTTTGATGAAACTTTCAACATACATTTTCAACAACAAACATTCATTTTCCATTAACAGTGACTCTCATTCTTAAAATACTAGGCAAAAATAATAATATAAAACTGAAGGAGTCCAAACACCCGTATTACAAAAATAATGAAAAAAATTTTTTTTGAAAGTAGTAAAAACGACGGAAGTTTATAATATCATATCTATAAACTTCCGTCGTTTTACTATTTTGAAAAAAAATATTTTTCATTATTATTAACATGTCATTGTCACTATTCGTTCATTGGTAACGTGACAATTTTCTTTTCTCCTCTATAAAATATTTTCTTCTCCATAATTTCAAATAAGTAGCTGATGATGAACCTATAGAGGTTCGAAACATGTACTGATTGAAGGTTTTGCCGTTCTAACATCTGAGGATAATACATTGTGGAGACGACTTTGAGTTTTTATTCTTCGCAAATTTACTGCACACCACTTTAAGATTTAATGGACTTCTACCACAAGTTAATATTGAAATTGTTCAACTTGAGAAAGGGTTAGGTTATTACTTAAATTTTATGTAGGTATAATAATGTGATAATCTAAGAAAAGGGTATTTATTATTAAAAATTTTTATTTTGTGTATGTACAGACCTTATAGCTCCCATAAGCCAATGGTTATTTTTGTAAGATTGCATAATGATACTAATAATGTACATACACAAAATTAGTATAATAATTTTTGAGCCACGTTTCACATGATAAAAAAATATTATGTGCTTGCTAGTTATATTTTTATAATACTGTCAACAGTACATGTCTAACGCACACTAAACACTGATCGGTCTGTCCGACGAGAGAGGAGGACCCTGCCTTCTGCTGACGTATGCGTGAGAAAAAGGGAAGCCAGACAAATTGGCGCCGTTATGCGTTCGGTAACGAAGAGGTTTACCCTCCATTATCACTTCAAAAATCTCCCATCAACGCTGGCTGCCGATTTTTCAACATACCGCATGAACTTAAGGAACTGCTAGTCAGTAAATTCTTTTATACTATTTGGGAATTTGATTCTTTTCTGTTTTGATATAATATCAATGAATGTCACAATTTATATTAATCAGTTTGTATTGTTTCGTTTTGTCTAGTCGTTTTGTTCGTCAATTGAACCTTTCATTGTTCTTCTAGGAAATTTTAAATAGTAACAAAATTGACTCGTGCTATTTATTGTTATCGATATTTGAAATGTTCAATAAATATTTTATCTTATTTTATTAATGAAAAATGTGGTTCTTCTGAGCTGCAGTAATTTCACGACTTATACTAACTTTAAAAGTATAATGCACTCAGTGTTAATGTTGGACTTTAACTGGTAATGGAAGATATTTCATGTTTCAGCCTGTCGGTCTTTATAAGAAACGACGATCTCTCTGTCCTGGCTTGACTTAACGTAGTATAATCAACATATTTCAGTAATGGGTGTTAACGTATAACGAAATGGAAATTTATTATTTATTATATGCTGCTACAAGTCGACCTTCAATTTTTAAGAAGCATTGCCTACTCTAATTCCGCAGTGAAAGTGAATCGTTTCACTTCCACTTGTATTTAAAAAAGTATTACCGGTAAAATAAATGAGACACTTCTTTATTTGCTGTTACGGTGGTTGTCACTATTTCTTCAATGATTACGTGTCAACAAGAAAGTATGAGGATATAAATAATAATGTTCTTCCTGAAAAATAGAACATTCAATGTTCGCCAAAAAAAACGGACCATTGCTTTCAAGTGTCCAAGTCGAAATCTACCTTTAGAATCAAAGAATAGCCTGAGAATATTTAGATGATAAAATCAGTTCGACTATGACTATGAATGATAGAGACATCGAATAGATTTTTATGCCGCAGAATAATATGACACCTGTTGTTGAATTTGAGAGCAAAGTCAAGGACTGGAGAATTTTGATTATAAATCATTACAAACCTTCAAGTATCCGGATCAATTGGGGCCAATTCAGGTAATCAAATATCTGGATAATGGGTGTTGAGTTTTATTTTAAATAAGAATCACTTTGTATTTGTTTTGACATGTGAAAAAATAGTTGAATGACAGTTTTTGTAAACAAGAAGAATAAAAAACGCTTTTGAAGGAAAAAAGAAAAAGTTTGCGTTTTATTTATAGCAGTATATTCCGAAACGATAAACATTGTGCCGGTCTTCGAGCGGATATACTAATAGTGCACATTTCTAGGTAAATATAAACATTGTGCTGGTCCTTCGAGCCGGATATACTAATAGTGCACATTTCTAGGTAAATATAAACATTGTGCTGGTCCTTCAGCCTGGAGAACGGCAAAATGGAAACACGTAGCAAGACTGCCAAAGCAAAAAGCGAGAGTCATAAAAAGGATGTCACCACCATCAGCGAAGTTAGAAAAGTTGACAATGCTGAACGCGATGCCACAGAAGACAAGTTATCTGTAGTCTCGTCCAGTAGAAGCAGTAGAAATGATGGTGCACGGTCTAAATTGGTTTCAGTATCTTTATCTGTGAGATCCAATGCAAGTATTTATATGAGAAAACTCATGGAAGTCCAGGTAAAAGCTGACGAAAAAATGGCTATATTATTGTTTAAGCAGTTCGAAATGGAAAAACAAATGATTGAAAATAGGTTGGCATTAGAAAAAGCTAAACTAAGTGAGAAATTTGATTTGGGAGTAAGTAATACATACCGTTCGGAAGGTGACAACATTTCGTTAAGAAATTCACATCATTCAAAAGATGACGAGATTTCTTCTGTTGATTCTGAAGTGAAAGTGCGTAATTGGTTGCAAAATACGGACGTCAAGAATATGACAGGTAAGAGGTCGTTCCACAAAAGTCAAACTGACAATACTCATAATAGTACAAGGGCTTCGTTCGAAAATAATACAGGGGCAAGACATACACATTATAGAAAAAATGAAGAAGCTTCAGGTGCAGAAATTAGGCAGTTGTTGGCGAGACAATCAATTGACAAAGATTTACCAATTTTTTCTGGAGAAACTATTGAATGGCCAAGTTTTTATCAACAATTTCTTTCAACAACTAACTTATTGGGTTTAACAGATGAAGAAAATATGTGTAGGTTGAAGAAAGCTTTGAAAGGGGATGCTAGACGATCAGTGGAGGGATTGTTGTTATCTATTTCATCAATCAAACCGATTATCGACATTTTGATTAGTAGATACGGTCGAGCAGATTTGATTGTGAAAAGTCTGGTCAATAAGGCCAAGAACTTTCCTATAATGAAAAATAATGATTTCAGGTCTCTAACACATTTCGCGAAAGATGTATCAAATCTGGTGGTTACCCTAGTAACCATGAACATGCAGAACTATTTGGATTGCCCTCAAATTTTGGAGGAAATTCTACAAAAGTTACCCTACAACATGCAGCTTTCATGGGGTGAAAAAGTACTTGAGAAGAATGGTAAGAGCACTTTACAAGGATTTAAAAAGTGGCTGTTGAGAAAGTCAGAAGCAGCAAGCTACGCTCAATCTATGAATGTGGGTAAGCCTTCTACAAATCAGGTATCTGGTAAGTTCTCTCAAAATCAGCCTCATAAAGAGAGATTCAAAACAACTCTTGTTACTTCTCAAGAGAAGAGTACTTCAGTTCGCAAATGTATCATGTGTGAAGAGAAACATATAATAGATAAATGCAAAACTTTTTTGGATCTCTTGATAGACAAAAAAATGGGATTTCGTAAAAAGTAATGGTATATGTTTTTCTTGTTTGGGAACATCTCACAAAATAAAATTTTGTCGTAACAAAAATAAATGTGGGGTAAACAACTGTGAAAAAATACATCATAAAAGTCTTCATAATGACGCATTTGATAAAAATAAGGAGAAAAATGATACTGTTAGTCTAGAAATAGTTGCTCATACCACAAAATCATTCAGTACAGAAATTTTATTGAAAATCGCTCCGGTTATAATAAGATCTTCTCAGAATGAACTTGAAAATTATGCATTATTTGACGAAGCTTCAACGGTAACTCTTCTTGATCAAGATTTAGCAGACAAGATGAACCTCGTTGGCGAAGAAACAGAGTTAGGTTTGAAGTGGACCCACGTGGGATTTAAACGGAAAAGGCTTGTCTTAGGGGGGAAAACCTTTCATATGGATATTGAAGTGCACGACTATCCATTTTCCGTTTATTTTGTACTAAAAATTTTTGTTATATCAGCATGGTCCCAGAAGTGCCCGGCCTGACCCAGAGATTGCGGTAGTTGTTCGAAAAATATCACGGTATGGAAAAGTACACAATCTATGAAACATGTCTTTCAAGTTTGAAGACGCTGCGTTCTTTACTATTTGTTTGGCAGCCATCAATAGCGAACGTTTTCGGTGAATTTGTGGTTATCGTTATGTGGTATAATGCTTTTATTTGAAAGGCCTCAGTCTAACCAATATGAAAGCTGAACTGAATTCTACTTTCTCCTTTTTCGTTTACAACAGTGAAATATTGGGTAGCAGAGTTTGAACGAGGCCGAACGAACTGCCCAGAGAGGCATCGCAGTGGACGATCATATGAGGTGATGACTCCAAAAACGGTGAAGAAAATCCACAAAGCGCCACTGAATGATCATCGACTGGAAGTGCGCGATCTAGCAGACTCAGTAGGCATTTCAAGTGCGATACATCCTATATTATCTGAAAATTTGGACATGAGAAAACTGTGTGCAGGATGGGTGCCGCGTTTGCTCACACTCGAGCAAAAACAGTGTCGTGAAGATGTTTCAATTGAGTGTTTAGCAAAGTTTCACAGCAACAAAGCAGAATTCTTGCGTCGTTTTCTGACCATGGATGAAACATGGGTCCATCACTTTACGCCCCAAATAAAGGAACAATCGAAACAGTGGAAATCCGGCTCCAAAGAAGGCAAAGTTCGTTGCATCTGCATGTAAAGTGCATGTGAGATAATTTTCATTGACTATGTTAAAAAAGGTAAAACTATCAACGGCGAGTATTATGCGAACTTATTGCAACGTTTGAGTGGAGAAATCAAGCAAAAACGGCCGCAGTTGGCTGAGAAAAAATGTTCTTTCATCAAGACAATGCACCAGTTCACAAATCCATTATCGCAATATCCAAAATTAACGAATTAAAGTTTGAATTGCCACCTCATACACCCTTTTCATTATATTAAGCCCCCTCGACTTATTTTCTGTTCCCAAACTTGAAAAAATGCCTCAGAAGTCAAAGATTTTTCAACGATGAAGAATTAAGTGATGTCGGCATTTGATCGATATTTTGAGGAGCAAGACTATTCTTATCATAAAAACGGTATCGAACTTATTGATCATCGCTAGGAAAATTTTTAAGAGCTGCAAAAAGATTATTAATATAAAATTTCACTCTTATGAAACACTGTCATCCTCAATGGTATACTTCTCGAAACACTCGTCATTTCTTCTTGAACCTTGAAGGATGAATATACGCATTTCTTGCATTATTATTATTTTGTTTAGACTAAAAAGATATTTTTTTTCGGAAGTTCCACACATTTTTATTCGAAGATTGAGTGGTAGAAAGCCAAAACACTTCTTTCCTAAAAACATACCCAATTATTTTATATTTAACTTACTGGGATATACCGTACGAGAATGGAATTCTTCAGTGGACGTCGCATTGGTATTAACTTTGAAAATATATAAGGACGTGTATAGGAGCTATTTTATGGAAAAAAAAGTTCATACACGTAACAAATTGTTCATTTATCGTCAATTAGATACAAACTATTGAGTATAGTTGGCGGCTCGGAACACAGTTTATAACATTTTCGACTAAAAATGTACACCACTGACATATCATCAAGTAGGTCCACGAGAAGAAACCAGAAAATCAAAAAGCGGGGGATGCCATTTCATCAATTCAATCGGAGCTGAAGAAGCTATTGTATAACGAAACACGTATTGCGGTTTAGTAAACTGTGTAGTGAAAATCTCACCAGAAAGCGTTTTTCGAATTAATCAATTTGAACAGACAATGAAATAATCTCTAGGAAATGTGTAAAGAAGTGTAAAGAAGCTGCGTATATTTTGAAAGAGAGAAAACCACGTTCAAGTGACCTATGAATAGTTTTGAAGTATCTGAAATAGGTCAGTTATCACCCGAAAACAAATATTGTAGATACTAACAATCAAAACGTCGTTTGAGTAGGTTGCTCTCAATATTGTTTCTTATTCTTTTCCAATTTTACTTTATTATTTTCCTTTATTTATTTTTATTGTTTGTATGTTATTGACATTTCAATTTTTGATCCGTTACAATAAGCGGTCTTATTCATTTACATTTCATTCTCATTGTTTGTTTTTTCAACTCATCATATTGAGTTGGTTGTTTCCCTTTTTATGAGTCTAATTCAAACTGTAATTTATTAATGAATACCTACTTATTCAATTTAATCGAAATGAACGCCATTTTAATCAGTGCACGTTTGCCAACGTAACTTTTGTCGATTAATTTCGTCAGCATTGAAATTGGGTGGTTGGCATCGACAAAGTTGACGAAGGTCGTTTTTGCCTGGTCCTAATTGGCAAAGGTTCTACCGGTGAGAAAGTTATTGAAGTATTTGAAAAGATGATAGTCGGTGGGCGTGAGGTCTGGAAAGTTTGGTGGGTGAGGCAGAACTTCGACGCTCAATTCGTTTAATTTTCGGGCGGGGATTTGTGGAACGTGCGGGCCTGTGTTGTCGTGGATCAGGATCGGACCTCATCTGTTGACTAGTGTCGGCTGCAGCTGACGCAATTTTTGCTCGCAATAGGACTCTGCTGTGATGTTTTTTCCCGATTGCAGAAAGTCATAGTGAATCACATCTACAGCTGACCACCATACATTAACCATAGTATTTCTTGGTGTGTTTGGAACATCTCGATCGAACTATTTTGTTAATAACAATTGCAATTTTTTACCTGCACCAAAATCCTTCAAAAACATTTTTTTTGAGGTGATTCCGAATCGAATGAGGTATCGCTCATATTTTTAGGACCTTTATCTCTATTTTTCATGTTTTTGAACTTGTTGATTAGACTATTATGTTATGTTATATTTGTTCACTGAGATTATATTAGAATATTGAACTTAATGCTATATTATAACGACATGTGAAATCGGCAAACAGTGTTGATTGTTTGAACAAAAACAGGAGAGGCAACAGGAGGAAATTTCACAATTCATTCATTTCGGATGAGAAACGTTCAAGTGAACTCAACGAAACTAAGATACTTTTCATAAACTCTAAGCTCCAATCAATTGAACTTCGGCGTAGTAACAAGTTAATTAACAGAATACGTCACTAGTTCTTATACTGTACTTCCAATAAAAACTTCATATTAAATTCGCACGTGAATTGTATCATAAGAATTAATTTTGTTACAGTGAACCGTTACATAATTTTTAATTTCTGCAAAACCGACTGCAAATGAAACGGAACAACGACAATCAACAATGCAGCAACATTATTGCGGTCGGTAATCGAGACTTCCTTTTACTCCAATTCCGTAACCTAATGCAGCTAAAATTATCAAAAGTGGATTGCCTTGAAGAATTTCATAATAATAATCAATGATTTTTGTTCTCGGAATACTGGTTGTATCTATAGGTAAGTGCCATTCTCGTTAAACAAGTAACAGTCCGTTACCAGGTGATCCAGTTTTGTTACTCAACTTATCTTCGTATCAACGTCTCAAGTCGACGTTTCTCCTTCATTTCACTTTATGTCATGTCAGTTTTATTATACTGATTGGATAAATAATTTTCGAAGTGTTTGCATGAAGAAGAATTCCTGAACACAAAACTCAAAAAAGGAGAGAGGGGAGGGTAATCGTGGGCACGTGTTTCTGCGGTGCAGCCAAGTGCAAAGATGGGCAACACCTGGTTACGAAAAAGGGTTTGCTTTCCTCCTTTTTGGAGTGTTGTGTCTATTAATTCTTCCCTTTTTAATTTACATCATACACACTCGATGACATCTATATCTAAATTTATATGCTGGACCCGGAAGTCACGCTGGTAGCTATAGCTGCCTACGTAGTTACGTTAGATGTTACCTAGGAATGGATCCACAAATGTGGTTGGTTCCTGTTTGTGACGCTTCATATGTGATGTTTTTCTTTTTCAGTAACCAAGTGTTGCTCATCTTTGCACCGCGTTGATGAAACCAATAGCCAGAAACACGTATCCGCAGTTTGTTCCCTCTTTTTGGAGTGTTGAGTCCACGAATTCACGAAAACACGTAACATATTATATATTTGATAATGAAATTGAAATATTTCGTACTTCTGAATTCACTAAAGTAAAGGTGATTGCATCTACCCGTGTAAAGACTCCATCTATGGAAACGACAGAAGACTCAAGCCACTCATTGAGGAGCCTGGTTTATCCTTGATATTCGTGAATTGAGTCTTCTGTCGTCTTCGTTCTGTCGTTTTTCGCGGCATCACCTTCACTTTAGGGTTTGTTCGTTTTAGAACAGTTCAATGGTTCAGGATAGCACCACTTATGAGACCTGATGGATCGAAACAACGATGTCTGATGTTGGATCATAGATCCAACAAATCAAAACAAAAAATAATCGAGACAAAGAACCGTATATGGTACGATCAATCAGACTTACATCCTTCCTGTTGGAAGGACTTGAGCGGATACTGGACGGACACATCAGGAGGGTGGCATTATATCCATTCCCCTTGAGTAACCACCAGTATGCTTATCAAACCGGCAAATCGACAGATTCGGCATCAAACAACCTTGTAGAGAAAATCTCCCAATCCCTTGACAAACAGGGAGATTGCGGTTGCTGTATTTCTCGATATTGAAGGGGCATTTGACAATGCACTATCTGAATCTATAAGATCGTCTCTGGCAAGGAAAGGTATGGAATCGACCATAACTGGCTGGATATATGCTATGCTGGTAAACAGAACTGCAACTTTGATTCTTCCAGGCGAGGCCATCAGGTTCAGAGTTACCAGAAGCTGCCCTCAAGGTGGGGTACTATCTCCCCTTCTGTGGTCGCTCCTAATGGATAGTCTTTTTGATGCCCTCGACAAAAGAAAAGTAGATCTGCAAGCTTATAGATATGACCTTGTCATCTTGGCGATCCGCGTCGGCAAGGATAGCTTGTGACATCCTCCAAAGCACGATGGATGTTTTTCACAGTTGGTGCCCAGCAAAACTGTGATAATCACCTTTACCAGGAGGAGAAATTCGGATGATCTAATGCCACTTCCCCTCAATGGTGAGGTCTTTCCATTTGGAACCGAGGTGAAATATCTTGGCATTATCCTTGATAAATACTCACCTGGAACGATCACTTCAAGAAAGGTTTACACAAAGCCAGACTGTCCCTATGGACATGTCGAAAGATGATTTGTGGTAAAACTTGGGGTTCAGGTCCCAAACAAATTCATTGGATTTATGTGATGATTGTCAGACCAATTATCACTTATGGTGCAAATGCCTGGTGGCCGAAGGCTCTACAGAAAACGGCACAGGCGAAGCTCTCTGGGTTACTTACAAAGACAGGCTTGTCTGGCCATCAGTGGTGCCATCAGTACGACACCGTCAGCGGCCACGGAGATCCTTCTAGATCTACCTCCTCTCCACATTTTTCTGGGGAGAAAGGTTAGATGGACTGCGTACAGACTTGTGCACATTGCCAATTGCACAAATCAATTCAATGCAGAGTGCAACAGAATGTCGGTTGACACTGGAAGTCACAGCATTCTGGGAATGACCTCTGACTTCATGCCTCCAACTGTCAATTACGAACTGCCTTATAAAGTACTGTTTCCGAGCAGAGATAACTGGATCCTCCAGGAGAAGGAAATATTAAGAGCAGATAGTTGTTGATTCATAGATGGATTAAAAACACCTTTCGGTTCTGGTGCAGATGTTTTCAGTCGCAGACGCAGGACAGAGATATCAACCTGCCTAGGAACCTATGCGACTGTATTTCAAGCGGAAATTTACGCTATTGAATTGTGTGCAAAGAGATTGGAAGAATCCAACCTCATACACAAGTCAATAGGAATAATCTTGGACAGTCAAGCGGCGTTGGAAGCTATTGGCTCCTACCGAGCAACGTCTTGACTTGTAGCAAATTGCCAAAAACGACTCTCCTCGATAGGAAGGCTTAAATATTATCTATGGTCTGGATTCCTGGTCATACTGGCCTGGAACGCAATGAGGCTACTGACTCCCTTGCAAAGAAGGGTGCTGTAAGCAGTTTTTTCGGACCAGAACCTGTCATTGGCATCACTTTAGGCTTTGCCAAACAAAGATTGAACACCTGGATGGCAAGAAGATTCATGGACTTCTGGCAAAATCTTCCAGGATTGGCTCACCCCAAGGTGTTTATTTACCCTTCGAAGCTTGATACCAAACAGTTGTTGGACGACGGTGGGGATGAACTACGATGTCTAACAGGCCTTCTTACAGGTCACTATAGACGGATCTCGAACTGACGGTAGAGCTGACTTAGATTCGGCTGGCTTGACATGAATGGAGTTATGCTCTGGAACAGGGGGGCCGAAAACAATTTCAGCTTAACATCCACTAAATGTAAAACAGCAGCAATAACGCCGATTCTCAATGAAGGACCAGTCACTGAAAAACTCAATTAGATTTATCAGTGACTGGCTGTGAAAGCATATTAAAATAAAACGATTAGTTGTATAAGCAACTAAGCAACTAATCATATAAAAAATTATGTATAAAAGCAATCAACCATGTAAGCAATCAGCTGCATAAGCAATTAATCATGTAAGACATTGGCAATATGAATTTATAAGCCAGAAGTGACAAGTCATATAGCCATGAAATCATCTGCTAATGGCAATTAAGCTTACAGCAAAAGCAGATGGAATAATATTCAACAAATTCAAATCTAATTTCTTTGATTTGCGTCTCTTCCTTGGAGCCAGTGGATGAAATCTGAGTCCCACTGAGTCCCCCTAGGAAGACAACCGGTATCCGTTGATAGGTATCCTCTATATAGAATAATTCGATCACTTCGTACGAAGTCCAATATTAGATTGAGATTCTCCAATCCTCTGTAGCTTCAAGTAGCTTTGGCTGGGTAGATAAGAAGAACTCGATAATAACCCCTTGTCGTAGGGGTCCTTCCTCGTGTTATTTTGTTTCACAACACGTAATTATAGATGGATATGAAAGAATTGATTGAAAGTTCTTGACACCTTCTAATCCCTGAGTGTATATTTTTTTCCAAGACGAGAAAAAGGTTCTAGTAATCGTCATTACTAGAACATTTCAAAATATAATCGATGAAATGATATTTACCTCAGTTTAATAAGAAGTGGCAACGATGGTTTCTATAATTTTGTAAAATGCATTTACTAATCTGGAGCCTTACAAGTTGTGCATGATCGAAAATCTCCTCGTTTTCCACGCACACCATGTGGTATCCTTATCAGGATAAAGTTGTAAAACAGACCGTGAAAACTCGGGACAAATTTTGCAATCAGAGCAAACCATTTCAGAATTAAATTAGGCATGAAATTTTAATTATGGCTCATCACTGCCTATTGTTCTTGATTGACTTTCAACTAATTGCAGGCCATTTTTACTTTTTAGATTATGTTGTTATGATGAATCAAGAGTGATTAGAAAAATGCTAGGAATTATTGACCTAAAATTGAAATTCCAGATGAGCGTAAAATTTTACTTTCCATATGCGATTATTACACATAAATATATTTGTGTTACCTTGTAATGTTCGCTTTCAAGTAATGAGAGGTAATTGTCTTTCGCAGTGTTTATGAATTTCAAATAATTTTGTTATTTCTTGCTTCACTGTTTATATAAATTGAATTCGGTAGCATAGATTGAATGAGAAGAACTGAAAATGTATCTCAAATGGGTCACACAATGTATGAAAGTGAGGATGTATCTGTTGTTAAAAGTGATATAGTTGTAAAAAATAGTGTATGGGTGGGCTTGAAGTACTAGTAAATTCAATGAAAACTATTCTCTTTGCATTATTGATTAGGTAGATTTCATCAAACCATTATGTAAATTTCTTTTATTATGGAATCGCCTGCACTTGTGGGATAGTTTCTGCTGTGACGAATATAGTATCGTCTGCATATATGAAAGTACCTTCTTGACTACTATGACTAGATAGATCGTTGACATAAAGTAAAAAGAGAACCCCACCTTAGGGAGCGTCAACCTTGACATTGAATTCATCTACTGGATATGACTCAATAAATGTCTTGAAGGTCTAGAGCAGGGTTTCTCAAACCTATTGTCCCACGTACCCTTTTATGATCTTCAAGATCATGGCGAACCTCTTAGAAAAACACTGACTATTGATGGGCATTCTATCAAAAAATAATACACAAAAGCAATATATAAGTACACATGTTGAGCGTTTGGTGATAGACCAAATAAAATATTTTGTTTTAAAATCCGGCTAACGTCCGCTATCATAGCAGACGTTTTGGTTCACACATCTTGGTGCCCAGCGGCGGGTACGTTAATGTGATGAGTGGGCTTGTTTTTTGTTACAAATGAAGTCAATTTTACTCAACATGAATCTTAATTCATATTCAGCGTTCAGTAGATTTCTGTATTTCATCTTTATCATGACCAGTTGTGAAAGAAAACCTAATCTCACATAGGTTATTTGTCACGAAGGCAAAAGAAATTTCACTGCTTTACCAGAAATTCTTGATTTCTTGCTGCCCAATTGCTAGCGTGCGCAGTTATCGATTCAGTCGCCCGTGTGCCATCACGTTTGTCGCCGCCGCCATTACGTGAATTTTATCGCATACCCCCTATGACTCAATGGCGTACACCCAGTGGTACGCGTACCTACCCCATTTTGAGAAACCCTGGTCTGGAGCTTCCAGTTTACTTTGCAGATACCTAACGTAACTTGTTTCAAAATCACGGGACAGTTCAAAGAAAAACCCAACTACAAACTTCCCATTCCCATTGATGATGTCATGTGTATATACTTCACAAGATCCTACGAAGCTGCTTCAACTGAGTAACCAGGTCGAAATTCGAAATGAAGTTGGGTCAATAATGTTGTAAATCATCCCATGAAAACATTAACGCCGACCGCCACAGGTCGTTGTCAAATCGATTGTGACTTGGTCAAGATCGCGCTCAACTCATCTTGCGCTCCGCAAACATTCTAGATATCGCGTCTCTTCGAGAGACTTCCCTATCGGCTTCCAGAGACTTCCATAAAGATATATAAATACTACCAACATGCAGATCGAGGAGTCTATTTGGAAATGCGGTATGAAGTGACTTTATAAGGCGATAGATAAATGAGTTTGAAGTTAGAGTTGAAGTGTTTGTGTTGTATTGTCAGTGTAGCAGTGAAATGAAGTTGAGTTTATTTGTACAGTGTAGTCAATCATTGTCAAATCTGTTTTGTCTGGCACATGGACAGAAAAGTCTTTAGAGACTTTTCGAGATAACTTCACTTTCAATAATCCAAAACTCATTCATTATTTTTTTACATATATTATTTGACAGACGACGACTTGGAACAGCGTTGCCAGTACCCATGGAACAAGAACTTATATAATTGAACATGACAAATCTCACAGGAAAAACTTAACAATATATCACGTTTAGCTGGGTATGATGTTATTTGATTGTGTAGGGCTAATTCGAAATCGAATGCCACCATTCTGTAATTTTCCACACACTGGTTCCATCCCTATTTGAAGACCGGAACTGTTTTGAACATTTTTGTTTGTTTGGGAACTCCCCACTGATGATTACGTGGTCTATATTGAAGGCTAATGTAACCGAAATATCATCAACAGAATCTTGGTCTATTGGGCAAATTCAAATCCAAGATAGAGTGGATGTAAACATTGACATGCCCGACGCACGTGATATTGAAAATCCCAAGAATTGGCCAGGGTCTTATTCAGAACCAACATCTTGTTGATCGCAAATGCTATATCATACGTAGGAAAACTTTTTATAATAACGAGTGAAATGCACAAGTTTTGCAGTTTAACGGGATAAATGCAGATAATATGTGTAATATAAAAAGATTTTCTTTGGATTTTTCACAGCGCACTCAAGCATTATATGAAAAGAGATGTAATTATTTCTTTATTGATAATTTTCATTTCATGTAAAATCAAAAGGAATATTAATCAAAATTAGTCAACTGGATGAATTTGTCTCTTCATCAGTAGTGTCATCCTCAACAATCTGAATTATCAGTGGCTCGATTTGTGCCTCTATTATGTTATCAAGCTTCCATATCTTTGTCTCGACTTCCGATATCACATGCCGAACACACTTCTCCCATTTCTCCGCTGTGACTCTTTTCAAAGCCTAATCAAAAAGTACTTTGAGATCTGCAAATTTGAACGTGGTGTTATGCTGAGCTACAAAATTTTTCACATTTGTCCATATTAACTCGATGGGATTGAGCTCGCAGTGGTATGGAGGCAGGCGAAGGACAATTTTGTTTTGGTCTGCTGCCATCTTATCGACTATATACTTATTTTTGGTATTCAAGCTTGCGCTCCTTGACAATTTTTAGTAGCAGTACTTTTAGCATTGAGACTTCAAAGCTAATATTCTTTGATCGCAGCCAATTTTGGATCTCAACCTTCTTTGAAGGACTTGTCGAAATCATCTCTAACCGTCGCGAATGATAAGGTTGTCCATTACAATCACAGCATTATCCTCCAGATGGGGTAGAACTATGGAAAACCACTGTGCGAAAGATTCACCGTTATTTCTTCGTGATAATCTCGAGTTTTCGACTCGGAACACCACAGTCCTTCAGCAACAAACCCATTCTCATTGCCGATGTGACAAATAATAAGCCGTTTTCCTTCACCTGAAATTATGAAGAGGTATGTAAGTAAATAAAACAAATACGAGGGTTACTTTTTATATATTGAGATTGAGGCAGGTCTTAATATAAGTATGTTTATATAAATATGTTTACCTGATGGATTTGTTAATCCGGTGGATAGTCCATCTAGAAAGGCCCTCCTAGATGAGGTCACAGTTTCATCGACCCATACTTTAGGGGTAGTATGACCAGCATTAACCCAGGTTTTATCCATATAATAAATTGTTCTCTGTTGTTCCCTATAATATTTAATTTTGGTCAAATACTCTTTCCTCCATAACACAATTTCCTCCCTATCCAATAATAAACTATTGCGCCCTCGTTTTTTCCATACAAAATTCGAATGTTCCAATACTTTATGGAATGTTGACCGCTTAAAACTTGGCAATAAAACATCTTCATTTATTTATGTGAGTACTTTGTCTATCGTGGGTATTTCATTCTGAAAAAGTACTCATGCATTTTCCTCCTGATTGCATGTTTATCAGCATCATCTATTGATTTTATAATGGTTTGACGATTCTGATTTGTATTCGGTTTGGAAAATGTATGATTTTGTTCATATTCCCGTAAAACATTGTAAATCGAAGCGCAACACACTCCAATTTCATCGGAAACTTTCGATACGACTTCGTCGACAGTCGATGTCTCAATTTCTTCCATCTCTTTCTTAAACACATTTGAAATCACTTCTTTCATCTCAACACTCAAATGTCTTTTTTTGGATCGTTTTCTGGCTGGACTCAGAGGATAGCTCACAGTGTCATCAGCAGTGTCTGTACTGGACATCTTGGAAAACAATTTTGAACAATATACTATACGCACGCCACACAAACACGCAAACGACTGATTACAACCCTGTGCTGGTACCGAACTCGTACCAAGAAGGCGAATTCACCAATGAACGCTGCCCTTTCCATCTGACACTGGGCGATCACGTGAACATCACGCTTCGGTTTTGTTTTGTTTTACTCTATCTTGGATTTGGATAGACTTTAGGCCGTAAGAAAATGTCTCTTTCAATCTCAATACAACATATTTGATGTCATGTACAGTCAGAAACAAAAAACAAATAATTTGGAATTGTGGTAATTTTGTGCCCAGATCAACGGATATGTTTAGTGAGTTTGGTTCATTTCTGACAGATTTCTTGAAATAAATCCACTGCTATCATTTCATTGTCAATATTCAAAGTGAAATCCTGTTTCTGTTCGATAGGTTTGTTTTGATATTTACGAGATTCCAAAGATTGTCTATCTTGTTATGAGAGTTGGCAATTGTATCAGAATAGTAGGTTTTTATACAGAAAATTTTATCGCTAATTTGCTTCTTAGTCCAATGCTTCACGTACCTGTAATTCATTCAGACACACAATCTCAAATTAACCGAGTACCTCAGCTTGTATACATAATCTTAATTTTTTTATTCGTATTTTATTCATTTACATTTTCATAATAACAATATAGTACGAAACAATAACCCAGTTTGAGTCAGAATAAGATCAAAATTATGTTGTCCAAACTTTCAAATGGGTGAATTTTAGATTGAAATTTGTCAATCCCATAGTGAATATCATGAAAAGTATTCATTTGAAAAATAACTGACATTGAGAATTTCTTTTGCCACTCCCTGTACATCCGTTCTGACATTGTACTTTTATTGCCAATTTCTCTTTCGTCGGTCAACCATTTGAAGTCTAAGGCATTTATCATTATTTATTGATATGAATTCACTTTCTACACGTTCAGCAGAAGATACCATAGACGTCAAATGAAGAATTTGATTAAATTACATGTTTCAGCATAACTGGAGCAACATTTCGTGTTAAGAACATTTTCTCTCTTTCGTAATATCATCACTAAAAACATACACACATATTGAGAGCCGGAGTGAACGAATAAAGAGTCCGGGAAAAGTGCATTCCAAAAGAAATTATATATATAAAGATCACAACTTTCTTTTGAAATTAAAAAAATGTTTAGTATTATTTCCTCCATGTTGTGCAAACCCTTACCCACACTGGGAGTAATCTAAAATAAATGTTTCGAAAAAAAAATTCGAAATATTCATCTCTCTCAACTACCTACACCGGAGGTTCTGGTAAATGACTGCCGGAAAACAACTACTTCCCCGGCTAATATCACGCTGGATATTGAATTACATTCAACTGACATATATGCAAGACAGCTCTGCATTGACTGATTTGTCAGATGATGCTCTGAAGGGAATGGACGAAAGTAAGGCAACGATCCTGGTACTCCTAGACTACAAAAAAGCGTTCGATATGTTGAATCATAGAATTCTATTGGTAATTCTAAATCATATCGGCTTTTCTGTGCGAGCTTGCGATTTGATAAAATCATTCCTAAGGAACAGATCACAGCGAGTAGTGTATAAAAATGAAACATCGACGGCGATTACTGTCACCACTGGTGTACCTCAAGGGAGTATTTTGGGTCCATTATTTTATGCAATTTATACTGCACAGTTCGTAAAGTCATTAACTCGTTGCAAGTATCATCTATACGCAGACGACACGCAGCTATACTTTTCCTTCAAGCCATCAGATTCTGCAGCAGCAGAATATTCCCTCAACTATGATCTGCAAAAACTTTTTGAAATATCAAATGAACATTTATTGAAAATCAATTCAAAAAAATCCATTGCTACACTCTTTGGTAATGATAGAATCACAAAAGAATTGCAGGCATCTTTGAACATTAGTATGGCTAATGAGATTATTTCTTTCAGAACATCCGCTAGAAATCTGGGTTTGATAATCAACAATAAACTCAAAATTCATGGAGCACGTCACGTAAAAGTTGAGAATTGGCTATGCTAATTTGAGAATGATCTACTCCCAGAGAAAATTTCTAAATCAAAGCACAAAGAAAGAACTATGTGATTCAATTGATCTCTCACACATGAACTTCTGTGATATTATATATGGGCCATGTTTAGATGATAGAGAGATTCCGGACGCATTCAGAAATTACAAAACTCTTGTTGAGGTTGATATTTGGTATAAGGCGAAGACAGAGAGTGTCTCATAAACTGAAAGAAATAAACTGGATGAATATGTATAATCGAAGACTACTTCATACAACCTGTTCCTTCTATAAAATTTTAAAATACGAAAAACCTCCTTATTTACACAAAAAAATCATCTTTAGAAGCCATGTTCATAATGTCAATATTCGTAGAAGAGGGATTATAACTATACCCTCCCATAAGAAAGAGATATTCAAACGTTCCTTCACATACTGCACAGCAAATCTTCTGAATGAATTCCGGATCACTGACTTCAAGAGAGAAGATATCTCAACATTAATATATTTAGTACTCAACTGGCAGTTTTCATAATATTCCAAATATAATAATTTTAGTCGATTACCATTTACTTAGATTTAGTCTAATCAACAAGTTCAAAAACATGAAAAATAGAGATAAAGGTCCTAAAAGTATGAGCAATAGCTCATTCGATTCGGAATCACCTCTAGAAAAAAGTTTTCGAAGGATTTTGGTGCAGGTAAAAAATTGCAATTGTTATTAACAAAATAAGATTTAAAAAAAAATGATAATTAGTTTTTCGTTAATAACTCAGAAAATATTAATATTTAAGCAATTTTGAAGAAAGCTCGTTAAAGAGCGGGAAATCTCCGATAAAAAAGCCCTGACTCCCGAAAATCTGTCTCCATTATTTATAATTTTAATTTGACGTTGAAAAGAGAGTTTATCAAAAGAAATAATTTTTTTTTATAATATAAAATGTCATTTTGAATATTTGAAAAAATCTAGTATCTTCTTAGCACTTGAATGAATCGAGTCCCGTAGAAAAAAATTTTCATCACCATTTTTTAAAAAGTTATTCTATTGTTAACTAACACATTTTTTCTCAATCCCCGTTGGCATAAATAATGGGATAACAGGTATAAATAATTGGCCTATAAATTTTAAACTTCGTGGAGCCCTTTTGATACGATCGATCCTGCGATAAATGTTCATAAAAATTTATTAATTTGTTAATTATGATTTTTTTATAACTATGGCAAAATGAAATATCTAAAAATTATTGATATATTTTTTTTACTATATGACATTTATGTGAAGGTATGACAATTGTCAAACCTATCAAAATTCCTATACATGTATAACTTTCTCGTCAATTTATATGTTCAATTTATTGTTTTTCGCTCATTATCATGAATCAAGAATATGCTTGGAGAGTTCTTGGTTAACCATGTATATTCCGTTTTGAGATGGATAGCGAAAGTAATGCAGTGCGAGAGTGCAGATTTGTATTTTGCCTTATATCTTTCAATCGAATTTCACGCTTTCTAGCAGTTAATTTGTTAACTATATTTAGTCACATCCAAGAAAAAAGAACAATTGAAATTTTTGTTCTCTGCATTGGCAAGTATATTGAAATATTTTCGTGACTCCTGAGATAGTTTTTCCACTTACCGTCTGAATCTTACGGCACACTTGTCATTCAGGAAAGTGTAACTTGAAATAAGCCCGTAATATTCGTAATGAAACTCATTTTCAATCATTTTGTGTTTGCGGATTGCTGATGTCTCCCCCCCTTTATTGTTTGAACGGGTCAACTCAAAAAATTGAAATTTAGGATGATGAAATTAATGCATGAATACTTTTTTTGAAGTGAAATTGACAGATGAAACTTTCAAGATGGCGACTGGGCTCTATCTGGGAAAAAAATTAATGGAAATGGGGGTCTTGTGACACATCATTTTGAAGCTCCTGACGAATACTTCACAACTCTAGAATATGAAGTCAATATCTTCACCTACTACAAAATGGCGGAACATTTAATAGTTTCCTGAAGACAAACACATAAATATCGATACTTCTAGAAATATTCCTATTTTTCTACCTAATGGCAATTCCAACAACCCGATAAGGTTTGTTGAGGTATTTTTTGTTTATAAAAACGACAAAAAATGTCAGTACGACATTGAACATCATTGTTCGTTCATTGGAAGAGAAAATTGAAGCGATTTCTATTTACGGTGCGACGCGTAACTTTCACGAGACCGAAAGGATTTGAAATTAACGTTTTTCGAGTCGCCTATCTGTAGAAAATATTTGAGGGAACTTGTATCCAAATTCACAACTACAGGTAGTGTACATAAAAAAAAGCCTCCAGGTCATCCGTCCATTCCGGAAGAACAGCAAGTGCAGATAATTTGTGAGATGGTAATAAATCCTGAACAGTCTAGTTATTCCGTCGCGAATGTTTGTGAGGTATCTCATTCTACTGTGTGGAGACTTTTGAAGAGGAATAAGTATCATCCATACAAAATTGAAATGGTACACCAATTAACTGAAGATGACCCTGATCAAAGAACAGAATTCTGCGAAATCCTGACGGAAACCATTGCAAGGCATCCTACCTATCTTCACAATATTTGTTTTGGTGACGAATGTACATTTTTTCTAAACGGCAATGTTCACAGACAATATTGCCGTTATTGGAGTGACATCAACCCTCACGTTTTCCAGAAAACACATACCCAATATTCAGAAAAAATTAATGTTTTGGCAGAAATATTGGGACACCATATTGTAGGGCCTCTATTCATTTCAAAATTTAACAGGGGAACTGTATTTGAATATGCTGGAAACTAATGTTGACCCTCTTATCACTGAAATCGTCGAAGCGAATCCTAATGAATTTGATATGGATATTGTATTCCAACAATCAGCACCACACACCAAACAGCACTATCACATTACTCCAGACAAGTAAAAAACTATTTGGATACTACTTTTCCCAGTCGTTGGATTGGCCGTCGAGGTCCTACAGAATACCCAGCCCGTTCGTCAGATTTGACACCTTTGGACTTTTTTATGGGGCTATTGGCTATTTGAAGCAAAAGGTGTACGAAACTGAATCTGCCTCAATATTGGATATACGTCAGAGAATAATAAGTATTTGTAGAGATATTGACATTACTGTGTTCGAAAATGTTCGGTGTGAAATATCGGATATGCTATTCATATGTCAAGAAGTTCAAGGCAACCATTTCGAGCTCCTTCTGAAGAGACCTCAAGCTTATTACTTCATATTATGTAGTTAAATGCCAATGTATTCAGGCAATTATTGAAAGAGTCGCCATTTTGTAGTATTTGAAGATATTGACATTATATTCTAGGGTTCTGAAGCATGTTTCAGGAGCTTCAAAAAGATGTATGACAAGACCCCCCTTTCTTTTTGATTTTTTTCCCAGATGGCGCCCAGTCGCCATCTTGAAAGTTTCATCTGCCAATTTCACTTCAAAATAATGTATTCATGCATTAATTTCATTAATCCAAATTTCAATTTTTTGAGTCGACCCGTTCAAAAAATAAAAAGGGGAGGGGGACATTCAAGATAAGCACTGTATAAAAAATAGATCCCAATCTGTACAGTTCAAGGATTTCGTTCGAAAGAGTACATCACCTCTTTAGGTGTCTCACAAGGATCATACTTAGGGCCTTAATTTTTTATCATATGTGTAAATCGTGATTTAAGCATGCCGTTTTTTTATATGCAGATGATATGAAACTGTACCTCACCATACCATATTCAAATGATTGTTACAAGATCCAAGACGAACTTGATAGACTTACTGAATATTGTAACTCGTCTAACTTATACTTGAGGTTTCAGAATTGCCATTGCATCACATTTACAAGGAACATCAACTTGGTACAATCTGATTACTTTATCAAAAATGATCAAATAACTAGAGTGAGTAAGATTAGGGACCCAGGCATTATATTCGATTCCAAAATGATTTCCCATCTACATGTCGAATCAATCACTAACTTCGCCTCACGGATATATGATACTATATAATGGGAACCTGTATAGACCGATACGTTCAATAATATAATCTGTCACCCTCTACCAGCGCCTTTCTCAGTCTTCTACGCCTAGGCGCTCCGTCGCCACATGGCGTCTAGCAGTCTAACCTCAAAACTTATCACGTTCACGTGCGTACGTCTTTACCAGTTGTTTTGAACTGAGAATAAGCTGTAGTTGAAAATGTCAAGTGAACCGAAACACAATATCTAATATGTTTTTTCTCTATAATCCAGTAATCCGAATATTCCATTAATCCGGCACTCTCTGGTTTTTAATAGTTCCGGATTATTCAGATTCTACTGTATATTCAGATTCTACACAATTTCAATCACAACGATAATATTGAAAATGCGAGAAAACATTTCAATATTATGCCCCTATGAAGTAGAAGAGTGATAATTTATTTTACACAAAATTATCTCAAATTTCGTAGAAAATTCCAATATACTAAAGCAAATTGAAGTCAACAATGCTATTCGGTCACTTAGTACAAACTGTTTATTCCACATACCTTTTCGGAGAACTAATTCGCCTCAAAATTCTTCTTTATGTAGAATTGTTCGCAACACTAAACATTAACAGGTACAATGATAAAATTTATATTTCCTATACATCCCATCATAAAAAAAATAAATAAATCAAATCATCTGAAGGAACAATTCGTTCAAGCCAGTCTCAACTCCCTACACTATAGGTTAATGGACTGATACCTATCAGAAAACAACTATTCTCCTGGCTAATACCACGAAGGGCGTTGGATTATATCCGACAGGTGTCAGTGCAGGATTCTTCACTGAAATTATTCCTGCATATGCTGTTGGCGATACAACTTCCGGAATCGCTTTTCATTTATTGGAACACACTTGCAGACCGGTTTCGGGCTGTTTAGCCACTCGTCAGTGCAAGGTAGTGTCTATCATCTACATAAAGTCGATGATTTCGATTATTGAAAATCGAATTACTTCAGAGTATCATTCCTCGAACTAGACTGAAGCGGACAAGAAACAACAAATTTGTCATCGCCTCATCTGCCTGTGAACGAAGTAACCAACCGCATATCCGAAATTTGGCCAATTCCTCGTATGAGGAATGAAAACTTCTCACATATAGTCAGTGGGCATATAAATCAAATCATCTGAAAGAACAATTCGTTCAGGCCAGTCTCAACTCCCTACACTGTAGGTTAATGGACTGATACCTATCAGAAAACAACTACTCCCCTGGCTAATACCACGAAGGGCGTTGGATTATATCCGACAGGTGTCAGTGTAGGATTCTTCACTGAAGTTATTCCTGCATATGCTATTGGCGATACAACTGCCGCGATAGATTTTCAATTATTGGAACACACTTGCAGACCGGTTTCGGGCTGTTTGGCCACTCGTCAGTGCAAGGTAGTGTCTATCATCAACATAAAGTCGATGAATTCGATTATTGAAAATCGAATTACTTCAGAGTATCGTTTCTCGAACTAGGCTGAAGCGGACAAAAACAACAAATATGTCATCGCCCTATCTGCCTGTGAACGAGGTAACCAACCGCATATCAGAAATTTGCCCAATTCCTCGTCTAAGGAAAGAACACTTTTCACACATATACTATATCTATATGTGAATAATGATATACCAAAGTCGAATCAGTTCAATGGTTCATTTTCTATTGAAGTTGAGTAAAATAAACTTTTGTGAATGTAGAAGTGATTCTCCAATTAAAAAATTTACACTTTTATATCAAGTACGTATGGTTAACAAATTGAAAACTTGTTTAATTTGATTATGTAGAATTATTTTGGAGGTGGGTGCTAGTAAAAAACACTGAAAGTTTGAAAGTTCGAAAACGGCTGTACAAATGAAAAATAAATTCAAAGAATACCTCAAAAAATACCATGAACCTGTGAAAAATATATAATTCAGAACTTTTCATTTCAACTATTGCGGTTTTTGTTTGTATACACATAACATTTTTCAGTCACAGAATTATTTCAAAATTCAGTCCTGAATGTTTGACAAAACCGATCCTTTCAATTCTGATTCAGATCTGTGTTTATCTGTACGATCAAAAGATCTTTGTCTATTCTGATCGTACGAGTATGGGTGAGGCATTTTGAACCGAGATGACCGGAGAAAGTGGTACTTGCTGCCGGACCATGACACACTTTGGCGGAAATAATACAATTTTTCTTGATCTGAAGGTCGTTCTCTGGGCAGTAAATGGCGCTAATGACAGAGTTGATTGTTTGTCATCATACGATCGGCGTGAATAGACAGAATTATGTTTTTCTGTATATTCTCATGTATGGAGTTGAAATTTGAAATTCCATTACATTAATTGGTTCTAAAAAAGTTCATATTTCATTAATACTCTTTCAATAGGACTTTTTGAAAAGACTTTTGTGATTCCCGTTGGTCAATTGAAGATTCATTAGGTATTTTCAACTCAAATATAGGTACTCTACAGTCATTTGAATGTCACTAAATTTCATAAAAGAGTCATCCGGCGTCTGAACGCGATAAACTCATGAATTACTAAATGGATTTCACCAACGAACGGAGTCATTCAAGAGAAATTGATTGAGTTTATTGAAATTTGACGTCGGGACGATGGTGTTACTTTTTCTTATTTGAGAAATAACAAAAAAAATCACAATTGTTCTTCTTTAACAGGTCCACAAAAATGCTATACGCGTGATGAAGAAAGGCTGGAATTACCTTGATTTTGTTTAACGAAGTGAATCATTTCGAACGTTGATGTCATATTTTTGTTTTGTACTGCCTTTAGGTAGATATGTACCTACTTATTTCAAAATGAAAGTTGTTACTTGAGAGCATACTTCTGTTGAAAAAAAATCTGTATTTCCGTTAACCAGCTGTCGCACCCCTACGAACGACAACCCTCAGAAGTCGAAACTTGTGCGAGCTAAGGAGCAACGAGGTCTTACCTTTTAACGTGTGATTCCTAACACGGGTTGGACGGTAGCAAGTGAAGATCGATCGTTCAGACTAGGGCTTGAACCACCGACCAACACGGCAGTCAATTCGAGTGAGTGAACTAAGCACCCACGCCGAACCGCTTGGCTACCGAACTGTTTGAAATAATTTTATCAGAGGTCATTATTATTAGTTACCCGGCTTCTCTCTACTCAAGATCAAGTTAGTAGTGAGTATTTAAATGGAAGATATCAACTCATTCAACTGGATATACTTGTGATTGGCTCCTTTGTAATATGTTTTCTATTGCACTTCTGTTCTGTTCATTATATCGATTGTGTGGATGCTTTTATTATCTGAATTTTTTGCTAGATGCTAGATGCGTTATTTATTGTTCAGATGACCTTAGACCAATAAACTCCATTCTTCTTTAGTATCTAAACTGTTCCTGATTTTACTGATGGAAAATCTTTTTTTTTCTACCTTCTACGACCTTATTCAACTTTCTGATGTTGAAGACCTACTTCTGCTTCTTGGAACTTTGTCGTTATCTTTCAGTGGGCTTGATATTTGTTCTTTATTATCTCCATATATGTTTCCATTTGTTGATTTCCTGGTGTTCTTTAAAAATAAAAGCATTTTCCCCCCAGAAAATCCTTTTTTTTTTTTAACCGAGGAACTTAATTAGAGACTGTCTCCTGGAGATTATTAACCTGATCGTGCAGGGTGACTCTCTGCTGAAAGTCACTTCTTTCAGCTTTGCTTTTGTTCTTCCTATTACATTTTTTTCAGCCTCGAACTTCAGTGAATCCCTTAATTCAGTATTCATGATCAGATATCAACATAGCGTCAGGTCTTGTTGCATTTAGGTGTACTTCATTGATGAGTGGATCATCGATGAAGGTATAAACTCCAATTTTTGCACAGATTTTTTTGGAATTTGAGAATAGACTCTCGATATCTGCTCTATACTCCTGCAATGTCTCTAGCGATTGTTGAGGTCTGCTCCTGATTTGGCTTTGATGAAATTGCTTAAAGAACCGTTCCAAGATACTTTGGTAATGATTTTGGCTATTCCCCAGAATGTTATGAATTATTTTCAGTACCTGATTTCGCAGTACCTGAACTAGTGCAGTGGCTTTTTCTTCTTTGAACTGCCTGCTGCCTCGAATTGACAATGGTACAAAGCTCCTGATTACTGGCCATCAAAGGTTGACGGCTTCAGGGTTCAAACTTGTGCTAAACCTCAAGTCAATAGGGGTGTAATCTTCCCAAGGGAAACTGGTTCATTGGTCATTTAGGTATGCTTGAATAAGTATTTCCTGCAAAGTCTCTGGTGGTTGATGATGGATCTTTCTGAGTCAGTTCTGATGATCTAGTTTCAAGAACTGTTCATATCGTATTTCTTGAGCTTCAATCCTCTATAATGTTATGCCAATGCCTGGCCACTAACTATCAGTACTAGTGCAGTAGCTTTTTATCATCTGTCGACCCGTTCACGTTGACTACTGCTGTCGATTGTAAACAGTTCACAACGCATGATGACTGGCAATTGAAGATTGGATGGTTCAGGGTTTTACCTCGTGATGGTATTGTCATTGTTGGTAAGCGGTAAGCCGCCAGTCAATATAGAGGTACTCTGCCCAACAGGTACCAGCTGACGGGTCACATAAGTATGATCGAGTTGGTTGATCTGTCTGTTCACTTCTTCTTTGACCTCGTGTAAGCTCAATTCATTTCCCATCTCGTCCAACTCATTTTTCACTTCTTTACACAGTTGCTGAAAGTCTGCACTTCAGCTCGGATTTCCTTGTTATCAACTTTCACTTATTTCTTTCATGAAAATTGGTTTGTCTTGGCTAATTTAGAAAAAGTTCGCTTTGCTGCTTCTTCAAATGCTGAATTTTTAACAGTTCTTGGTCTTGCTGTCCCTGCTTTTTTTCTGTCCAAGATATTCTTCAATAACACTGGCCAACAGAATTTTAACTGTTTTTTGTAACATGAAAACTCATATCAAACTTTGAATCTACTAGGGTCACTAACCAATATTGTATCAATGAAAAAAAAATTGACACAACAGGTTTATGTCTTGACATCAAAGCATATATTTTGGTGAAAATTACAAAAATTAACTATACTCAGAGAAATTATTACTTACTGTACACTAAACATTTATGATTTTCGTGAATTTTTATCTTCTGATAGGTCCCTCTTGAGTTTTCAACAATAATCTGCTAGCATTTCCATTGATAACGCTTCTCTATTAAGTAAATGTCCTAGATGAGAGTCTAACATACGTATTCTTCAGGACACATTACACCCCAAAGCTTTATCTGACATTATTAATACTATTAATACTATAATAATAATAATAACAATAATAACGTTTATTGTGCAAAAACAAGTTTTATACACAAAGGGAAAAGGGTTAGCCAGAGGCTATCTTCCACCCGTCCCATAATCAAGAGAGAAAAAAAGCATACAGTAAGACTATAAGTAACAGTTACAAAAGACACAAGAATAATATAAAAAAAAACTATTATGGAGATAATATAAAAGATTACAATCATTTTTGAACATCTAAGAAATTAATTTTCAAAGTTTTTTTGAATTGATATATAGACAAATGAATATACGGTAATAAATTATTTAGATACTTCGGTCCAAAGTAAGAAAAACATCCCTCAAATTTGGAGGTAAATGATATGGAATGGTAAATGTATCTTTTCTTAAATTGATAGAATGATTATCAGATCGCTTACTGATTATTCTGAACAAGTAATTAGGAGTTTTGCTTTCCAATAGTTTATATAAGAATACAGATATGAGATAACGAGTTCTAAACTCAATATTCAGCTGATCTAATTTCAATAAATATGGAGTTACATGATCACGGTAGTTTATGCAGCACACAAATCTCATACAAGCATTTTGTATGCGTTGAAGTTTTTGTTTATTATAGTCTGGCAAGAAGTTGTAATACACTGAGCAGCAATACTCATTATGGGGATAAATCAATGATTGAACTAATTTCAGTTTTGTTTCTTGTGAAAGCTGGAACTTGAACTTGTATAAGGACTTCATTTGCTGAAATCACCCAGTCAATCGGTTCATTGTCAAGAAAAAGATGGAAATTTGTTTCAACTTCATTTCTTTGTAGGTCAGATCCCAAACATACGGCTACTGTTTTATTTGGATTTATTCGAAGGCCATGATTTTTGGAAAATAGAAGTGTATTTTCTAAATCTAAGTTCATCCTGGTGATAGCATGGTAAATATTATTAGATTGACTTGACAGATATAATTGAAAATCATCAGCATATAAATGTTCGTCGCACTGGGATAATGTGGCAGGAAAGTCAAAAATGAAAAGAGAGAACATTAATGGACCTAGAATGTGGTACACCAGAAGAAGTTTCCTGAAGAGATGAGCATAATTGATCATTATCCAGTATAACCCGTTGAGCCCTTCCTGTGAGATAGCTTCTCACCCAATCTAAAGAACTGCATTCAAACCCAATGTATTTTAGTTTACTCAGCAAATATTTTGAAGTTTACCAGATCGAATGCTTTACTTTGATCAAGCATAACCAAAAATGAGACCATCGATTTGTCCCGAGAAGTAGTGATATCATTGATAACCTTCAACAGAGCAGTGTTTCTGTCGGAATCCAGATTGCACTTCTGGAAGTATGTTAGCTGTATCCAAATATACTTTGATTTGTTGTGTTATTATTTTTTTTAAATTTTTTGAAAATGCTGGTGAAATACTTATTGGACGTAACTCGTTGAAACAGGTGGGTATAGGTATTTTGGAAGTGGGTAAAATATTAGCAATTTTCCAAAGATCAGGAAAAATGCCTTGCCTCAGAGACTCATTTAAAATATGTTTTACTTCATCTGTGCAATGTGGAATAATAAATGAAATCATTTTGATATTATCGATACCGAAAGCATTTGATTTTATTTTATTGATAGCTTCAAAGATATCTTTATTGGATATTTCCATAAACGAGAAACTTGCATTGATATTGAATCTGTTATTACTATAAAATAATAAGGTATCACTGTTAATTGTAGAATTGCCGGTAACATTAAGAAAAAAAGTTATTAATTTCTTCTGGATTACGCAGTTCTTGCGGTAGACTGTTGATTTGTGAAGAACGCTTTGTATTCACGCCCCAATATGACTGATTTTTTCAAATTTCTTTAGAATTTTTTTTATTTTTGTTTAGAATATATTGCATATATGCTATTTTTTCGCATTTCAGAGCGTCATTAACGTAATTTCGTAGAGTTACATAATACTTCCTTGAAGCCGGTGTTCTCAAAGTTAAATATGTTTTATGAGCCTTATCCCTGGTTTGCATCATGAGCTTGAGGTTGTATGTTACGTAAGGCAAAAATTTCTTTTTACAATTTAACCTGCGGATAGGAGCATGTTTATCAAATAGATGTAATATCATTTAAAAAGTTTACTTTAGAGTTCATGTTTTGTAAATTAACAATATCACCCCATGGAATATTCGCAGCGTCGTTATAAAAATTAGTGAAATCGAAGTTTTTGTAACTTCTGAAGTATATTAAATCAGTAGGTAATTTTTCATTTCGAAAGCTGGTTACGCAGCTGACCATTAGGTGGTGTTTAATACCATTCATATCAATAGTATTGAAACTCCTTACCAGTAATTCCTTATTTATACAGATGACATCTATGAGACTTTCAGATGTATTAGTAATACGAGTGGGATTCTCTACAATTTGACACAAATCAAAAACAGAAAGCAAATTAATGAACGATTGAGTAGGTATCGTTAGAATTTGGATTCAGAAGAATAATATTAATATCACTCACTAAAATTGTAACCGTCGTTTCTAAGTAAATTTGTTCTAAAATTTCACATAAATCATTGAAACATAAATCAACACTAGTTCCTGGTGGACGATATACAGTTCCGAAAGCAATTTCATATTCATTTACGTGAACGATGATCCACAACTGTTCCAAGCCATGAGCAGTGACGCCTGAGTGATACACTTTATATTTGAGAGAGGACTTCAGATAAATACAAACACCTCCGATCTCTACTGTTGCGATCTAGCCGTACCAAGTTGAATTGAGGAATCGAAACAAACTTATCTGGGTATTCTTGGTTAAGCCATGATTCAGCCACACCAACAATTGCAAACTCATTTTCAAGTATGATGTCTTCGAATATATCAAAGCAATTATTTAAGGAACGTATATTTATTTGACCAATTTTATTTTTTTTGAGGAGGCGATGGTGGGAATACCATTTATGTATCTAATATATATATATCTTCATTTCCCTTTTGCTTGCGTTCGTTCAATTCTTGCAATATCTTTTTCAGGTAATCTCTTTGAAGTTTTGTTTTGTCTGTGTTGATTTGAATGTTTATATTTAGATCTTTCAATTTACGCTCATTTTTCAGAATAGTAATTACATCTTCTTTACTATTGAGCGTTACTTTCAAAGGTGGAGGGTTGACCCCATTCCTTCGCTTTATGATTTCCTTGGAAATTATGGACAACACTCACAAAACATTTCAAGGCGATATTTTCCTGGTCATTTAGTTCTCCTTCAGAGCTATTATCCTTCATAAGTTGTCGTATTTGTTAGCCTAAAAATATTCTTCCTTTAATTTTCGCGTCGCTGAGTTTGGGGAATTTCTCTTTCAGATATAAAAATCCACTGACATCTTTGCGCATAGCTTTTACAAAATTTTCATCAGACTAAGTGCAACGGTGGTAAAAGTATGTCATCAGGGTTCACTAAAGGCTTATTTTCAACACTTTTACGGCCTGGAGTAAGTGACTCACGCTTGAGCCACATTTTATTTTATTAGTGACTTTTTTGTCTCTGTTGTCCCATTCGCAAATACAACAGCAGAATTTTGTGAAATCAACATAAAGACCAAGCAAATAATGTTCACTGTATTTAATTTTTTCAAGCAGAAGTCTCATATTTTCGTAAGTCTCTTTCATATGAGACCGGCATGAGCAACCGGCACTGAATGGAGTTCGTTTGTGTTATGCAGCAACACTGCTTTCAAACTAGTTTTTGAAGAGTCAATGAACAGTCGCCAGTGACTTGGATCAGATTAAAAATTCAATAAATTCATCACAACATAAATATTATTACAATGGACTCTAGGAAAGTAAGGTTTTATTTCATCGTCACAATGTCGAAAATAATAAACGTTTGTATCAGGAGAAAGTAAATTCCAGTCCTCTAGTCTAGACCCCAAAAGCTCAGCCTCTTTATTTAGACAAATTCAAATCACGTACTAAATCGTTAAAATTACTTTGTGTCAATAAGTGCGGTTCTTTTGCGGTTCATAACTTGGGTCACTATCTTCATGTTCCTCATGCGAACAAGTTCTGCCGGACTGGAATCCCGACTTTCTGGTGGATTTGGAGGCTTCGGCACAAGCAGTTTGGCACTATGTAAGATGGATCTGTTGGCTGAAGACAAGTTTGGATACTGGGTAGTATGTTTGGACTTTGTTGTAATGCCTTTTATTTTTGTTTGACTCAAATAAAAGCCCAACCTAATAGGAGTCTCACACACGTTACACAACATTTATCTGGGACCCAAAATTTATCTTGATGCTGCACAGTAAATCCAAAATATTCTTGAAAGCACTGTTCAATTAATAGGGTGAAATTTGGACGCTGGAATGTAAAAGCTGATTCTTCACACGCATAACAAAACTGTCAGGGTTAGTAGAACACTTTCGTTGTATATATAAATAATCACTGTAATGAATATTACCGAAATGTTATGCCAACACCAAACCCTTATTTTAACACCTCGACACATGTTTCGAACTTCAAGAGGAAGATTAAACTCAATCTACATACAATGTTGTCTTTATTTATACCTCATCAGTGTTATATTTTATGTTTGGAGCTGATGAAGCTTTGCTCTGATAAATAATATCTTTTAATTGTTTTATTAGGAATATTTATTAACATTTTGTCAGACATACCCATTCTCATGCTCAAGCAGAATGTTTCCTATGGCAAGACAAGAAGAATTAATTCAGAAATACAGCATTCAATATCAAATGGTATTGAATTCAAGTATCTGAAACGATCATCTACAATATATTATTGAATGAAAATTTCAACAATGAAATGGAAAGTGGTTATGAAAAAGCATCATGATTGCAAGCATACTTCAATTTATTGAAACAACTGAAGTCTGGAAAAATCGTTTCAGTTTAAGGTCAGTTTTTTTACAGACAAACAAGAAGTTTTTATCTTATCCGAACAAAAAATATCCTCTTAGATATCTTCCTGATACATTGTATGTATATTTAGTTTTATCTTCCTCTTGAAGATGATCACTTGATGATCGAAAAACGTATCGAGGTGTTGAAATAACGGTTCAGTGTTGGGATGGAACTCCATCAATATTCATTACTACATCAAAGGCTCCAAACAGTGCATCACAAGTAGATAATGACGTCCAGGTCAACGGAACTGAATCTGTTTCGTAAGTACTCAACAAAAATAGGCTAATACAAACAGATATTTGGTTTCTGAAGATCTGTAAAAATATTCAGTTTTTCTAAAATGTATTCATGTAAATATTCCTGTTGAATCTGCAGTTGCTAATGAAGTCCAGAAATTCGCCAAAGAGAAATGGCTTCATTTAGAAATCGATCATATGTACACTAACCGTAGTCTCCTAGAATTTGATAGCTATAGTCTATATAAGAAACTAACATATAGATTAGACAATTTAAGATTAAGATCGTCTTGAAGACGATCACTTGGTGATCGAAACACGTATCGAGGTGTTGAAATAACGGTTTGGTGTTGAGATAGATCTCCAGTAATATTCATGTTTGGACTGAGAACTTTGCGAAAAAAGTCCCATTAAAATGCATTTTTTCATAACACTCCCATTCAAGATAGGTACATATATTTTCTCTTGTCTTGAAATCCAAAAAGATTGACAAGAAATATGGCTTGCATTAGCAAATAATTAATTTAGAAGATGTTCTTCACGTTACACCTACTTTCTTCTACATTTCGGAATACCTAATATATTTTCCATGTACTTGAATTACTTTCAACACTTTCTCTCTTTCATAGATTACAGTGATGAAAGTTTCCAAAGTATTGTATGATACTTCTCAGTGCTGAGTATAGTAACTCAGGTGTTATGTTGGTCTGAGGTCCTACTAGGACTGTATAATCCATGGGAAAGTAACATTGAAAAGTAATACAATTTTCACATTTATTGTCATAAAAAATACTCATTGAAATAATTTTTCAGGTTCAAATAGGTAGGTACAGGATTAGTAATTTCAATCTTAAAATATTTTGAACGAAAATGTTCCTGCTAAACTTCCGTTCTGTTGGCATGTACTTTTCTTCTTTTGTCCGTTGAGTCACTTTTACATTAAAGAACGTGCTTGTGACTAGGTTTTCCGTAAAATGGGTTGCATACGTTCAACAATAGTAAAATGGAGCATAGTGAAACAGTTTAGTCGCATTTGCCATTTTTTTTGTTATCTAAGAGTTATTCAGGACTATTGAAACAAATCAATCAAAATGTCATTTTTTTCAATGAAGGTATGAAACACATAAGACATCGAGACGTTGAATCAAATGTTCAAGTGTATGAGTGACGTAATGCTAAAACGTGGATTTCTCCATTTTTCTTCAGTTGTAGAAGTCAGTGGTCCGTCTCCAATGGCCAGTCCATATATGACGTCACTAGTTGGATTCCAGATTATCGATATAACGATATAAATGAGTGGCAAGGAGGCTAAAACATGTCTATGTATCTGAAATCTCAGTAAATGCAGTTCGATGAAACAAACTCTTTCCCTTTTCATTCAGAATCGCTCTATTCAATAATTGAATATATTTTAAATGATCTGAAGGAACAATTCGTTCAGGCCAGTCCCAACTCCCTACACTGTAGTTTAATCAGAAAACAACTACTCCCCTGGATAATACCACGAAGGGTGTTGGATTATATCCGACAGGTGTCAGTGCAGGATTCTTCACTAATGTTATTCATGTATATTATGTTGGCGATACAACTGCCGCAATAGATTTTCAATTATTGGAACACACTTGCAGACCGGTTTCGGACTGTTTGGCCATTCGTCAGTGCAAGGTAGTGTCTATCATCAACATAAGGTTGATGATTTCTGATAATTGAAAATCGAATCCCTTCAGAGTATCATTCCTTGAACTAGACTGAAGCGGACAACAAACGAAAGGTTTGTCATCGTCCCATCTGCCTGTGAACGACGTAAGCAACACAATTGTCTTTCTTATCAAAAAGTACTGAAAAAGAGGCAATTCAACTTGAATTTTGTCGACCTTGATATTTCACCCACTTCAAAAATCGATTCAAAGATATTTTCACTAATATGTCAGTAGTAAATCAAGAACTTGAAGATTTTCTGTACCCATTCAAACGTAAAATGAAAATATTCACCTTCAATTGAAAAGCAATACGATGAGTACGTAATGTTGATGTTTCCATAGAAATAACTGAACGCAGGAGAACCCAGATGAAACTGAATGTTGATATAGTGCTGAAAATATATTCAGTCGGCTAAACTTTTCTTCCTTTACTATTTAAGTTGGAATGCCTTAGAGGGCCCTGTCTATCCCCCATCGCATTTTCCTTTCCTTTTAGGACAGTTGAGTACAACAATGAGAAGTATGGCAGGTCGAAACAGGCGACCACAAATGTTTTTGTTTTCGGATTCTCATTTCAGAAAGCACTGCAATCAGTACTAAAGCAAATTCAAATCCAAGATAGAGTGGATGTAAACATTGACATGCCCTACGCACGTGATATTGAAAATCCCAAGAATTGGCCAGGGTCGTATTCAGAACCAACATCTTGTTGATCGCAAATGCTATATCATACTAAGGAAAACGTTTTTATAATAACGAGTGAAATGCACAAGTTTTGCAGTTTAACGGGAAAAATGCAGATAATATGTGTAATATAAAAAGATTTTCATTGGATTTTTCACAGCACACTCAAGCATTATATGAAAAGAGACGTAATTATTTCTTCATTGATAATTTTTATTTAATGTAAAATCAAAAGGAATATTAATCAAAATTATTCAACTGGATGAATTTGTCTCTTCATCAATAGTGTCATCCTCACCAATCTGAATTATCAGTAGCTCGATTTGTGCCTCTATTATGTTATCAAGCTTCCACATCTTTGACTCGACTTCCGATATCACATGTCGAACACACTTCTCCCATTTCTCCGCTGTGACTCTTTTCAAAGCCTCATCAAAAAGTACTTTGAGATCTGCAAATTTGAACGTGGTGTTATGCTGAGCTACAAAATTCTTCACATCCGCCCATATTAACTCGATGGGCGCAGTGGTATGGAGGCAGGCGAAGGACAATTTTGTTTTGGCCTGCTGCCATCTCATCGACTTTATATTTTTGGTATTCAAGCTTGCGCTCCTTGACAATTTTTAGTAGCTGTACTCTTAGCATTGAGTCTTCAAAGCTAATATTCTTTGATCGCAGCCAATTTTGAATTTCAACCTTCTTTGAAGACGTTGTCGGAATCTTCTCTAACCGTCGCGAATGATAAGGTGCATTCTCCATTACAAACACAGCATTATCCTCCAGATGGGGTAGAACTTTGGAAAACCACTGTTCGAAAGATTCACCGTTCATTTTTCATTGCCGATGTGACAAATAATGAGCCGTTTTCCTTTACCTGGAATTATGAAGAGGTATGTGAGTGAATAAAACAAATACGAGGGTTACTTTTTATATATTGAGACTGAGGCAGGTCTTAATAAAAATATAAGTTTGACTAATAGATTTGTCAATCCGGTGGATAGTCCATCTAGAAAGGCCCTCCTAGATGAGGTCGCAGTTTCATCGACCCATACTTTAGGGGTAGTATGACCAGCATTAACCCAGGTTTCATCCATATAATAAATTGTTCTCTGTTGTTCCCTATAATATTTAATTTTGGTTAAATACTCTCTCCTCCATAACACAATTTCCTCTCTATCCGATAATAAACTATTGCGCCCTCGTTTTTTCCATTTTCCATTTCAAATGTTTCAATACTTTATGGAATGTTGACCGCTTAAAACTTGGCAATAATCTTCATTTATTTCTGTGAGTACTTTGTCTATCGTGGGTATTTCATTTCTGAAAAAGTACTCATGAACTTTCCTCCTGATTGCATGTTCATCAGCATCATCTATTGATTTTATAATGGTTTGACGATTCTGATTTGTATTCGGTTTGGAAAATGTATGATTTTGTTTATATTCCTGTAAAACATTGTAAATCGAAGCTCAACACTCCAATTGTATCGGAAACTTTCGATACGACTTCGTCGACAGTCGATGTCTCAATTTTTTCCATTTCTTTCTTGAACACTTCTTTCACCTCAACACTCAAATGTCTTTTTTGGATCGTTTCCTGGCTGGACTCAGAGGATAGCTCACAGTGTCATCAGCAGTGTCTGTACTGACATCTTGGAAAACAATTTTAAACAATATACTATAACGCACGCCACACAAACACGCAAACGACTGATTACAACCCTGTGCTGGTACCGAACTCGTACCAATAACGTGAATTCACCAATGAATGCTGCCCATCTGACACTGGGCGATCAGGTGAACATCACGCTTCGGTTTTGTTTTGTTTTATTCAATCTTTGATTTGGATTGACTTTAGAAAGTAAGATAGCCCTTTCACGTACACAGCTTTTCATGAAAGCTGAAGCTAATAGAAGCACATAATTCCATGGATGAAGTTTATTGAATACTAGTTATTGTCCGCGTTTTCGCCCGCGTAGAATTTGGTTTGTCACATGGAATTTCGTAACAGACCATTTTAAACAGATAGTTACAATATTTTTTATTAACCCAGAACTTTAGGTTTCCAACTTCAAAACCGACGAGTGGGAGTGGATTTCCGTTCTTGATGCGTATTTACGTTATACAAAGAACCTACCTGCTTATTTCAAGATTCTAGATTCAGTAGCTTCGGCTGTACGTTAATTTAAGCGCAGGCAACAGCTAGTAATTTATATTTTCACATTAAAAATACAGTTACCCAAAAAATATGCCAACTGCACTAAGTAATGATTAGCTTCGAGAATTGAATTGTTACCTATAAAGAAATTCGGAAAACTGACACAACCGTCAACGACGTCGGTCCTCATGCGTCTGCCGCGTTACGGTCGCGTTCTCGTCAACCGCCCCTCTATCCTCGCGCATCGTTTCTCGTCGTCTTACAGTAGATGCGACGCATAATAGTTAAGTTCGTTAAGTTATTCTTGTCGTGATAACTTTTAAACAATTCGTCCAAATTACTTATTGTAAAAGACCAAGTTTATCTACAGTGTAACCATTAAAGTGCGCACCATAAGTTTCAATGAAGTTTAACTTTGGCACTTGTTTGTGCTTTGAATTTAACTTAAAATGATGTGGCCAAGTGCGACCCACTGACGTCCAGTGTTTGTCAAATTCAACTTTTTTGTTGAAAAAAATTGAAAAAGTGCATTTCTAGATCGAATTTAACAAAAAGTTACTTGAAAAAGTTGTGTTGTGTCCATATGCCAAATTTTATGCAACTAGGATAAAGTTAACGTTTTGCTTATTTTTGACAGATATCCCCTTTATTTAAAAAAAAAAAAGTTCGGTTAATTGTCGTCAATTCATGTATACATAACAAACTCATCATAGAGTTCAACTTTTTTGATAAATTTTTACTTATACGAACATTTTTAGAGGGAAATTAAAAATGTGCTATAAAAATTTTAACATGACTGGTGCAAAGTTTCAATCACTTGGCTATTTTCTTAAACAAACGTCAGTACCTTCGATTTTGAAAAAGCAGACACAACTCAAAAACTGCAATGAGTATTAATGAAATTACTAGATGTGAAATTACATTTAAATTTCAATATTCAGTATTTACAGATTATTTATAAACATTAACTAGGGCGGTAAGGATACTCAATCATGTTGAATAAAATTTTTAGGTAGGTCTTGACAAACAAAATCCATGCTATGGTAGTGTCAAATTGTTGATTTACTTGTAAAATTTTTAACAGTTATTGTTGCAATAATGTTGTCTCTTCAGGAAGGAATAGAAATAGTTTTAATATGTTAATGAACGGCATCCAGGAAAAAATGTTCAACATACTACTGTGTCAAGGATAATGTCAAAATTCAGAGAAACAGGATCCGTAGCGAATCAATTTAAAAAAAAAGCACACTCCAAGTAAATATGATGAGGAGGCCCAACTTAACATTTGTTTGAATGTTATTGAGCACGGGCAAACGAGCATAATCGATATTATAAAAATTACCGATTACAAGAAACATTTTATTAAAGAATAAATTTTGGCCTTTCAAGCCAAAATTTATTAACACATTAAAAGAACGAGATTTTGATGTTCGTTTGGGGTTTTCATTCTGGTTTCAAGGAGAGAGAGAAGAAAATGTAAAGTTTCCGTATAAAATTTTATGGACATATGAGGCAACGTTCTCTTCAAATGGAACGGTAAGTTCTCAAAATTGCCGATGGTGGGCCCAAGAAAATACCAATTTCACAGTTGAATGTGATGATCAGTATTCCTTTAAAACTAATTTATGGTGTGGGATACTTAACGACCAAATAATTGGGCAATTTTTTTTAGGGAAAATTCATCATCCGTCGGTTATCTCAAACTTTTAAATAATGAGGTTAGTGAAGTTTTAGATAATATGCCTTTAAATATTAAATACGACCTATTGTATCAGCTTGATGGCGCACTAATACATCACACGGTTGCTGTGAAACAGTCCCTCCAACAAATGTTCAGAGGCAAAGTTATTGGACGTAACTGGGAACATTATTGGCCACCTAGATTACCCGACTTGACGCCTTTAGACTTTTTCTTGTGGGGTTACCTGAAACAAAAAGTGTACCGAAGTAGACCATTTACTGACATACAACATCTGGAAAATCCCATTCGCGAGTGCTGTGCAAATATAAATACCCGATTTATCAAAAATGCAGTTACAGATGTCAGTAGAAGGACCATAATTTGTATTAAACGTGGAGGACGACATACTGAAATGTAGGCTATAAGTGTTTGACAACCTCATTTAGATCAATAAGTAATTTTTTGTACCCATTTTTCAGAAAAGTTAAACTCCATGATGAGTTTGTTATGTATACATGAATTGATGACAATTAACCGAACTTGTTTTTTAAAATAAAGGGGATATCTGTCAAAAATACTCATAACGTTAACTTTATCCTAGTTGCATAAAATTTGGCATATGGATATAAAATTGCCGTAGACACAACTTTTTCAAGTAACTTTTTGTTAAATTCGATCTAGAAATGCACGTTTTCAATTTAAAAAAAAAATAAAGTTGAATTTGACAAACACTGAACGTCAGTGGGTCGCAGTTGGCCGCATCATTTTAAGTTAAATTTAAAGCACAAACAAGTCCCGAAGTTAAACTTCATTGAAACTTTTCGAAAAACAAGTTTCCCATATGGTGCGCACTTTAATGGTGACACTGTATATAAATACTTAAAACGACAATCATATCAATTTTCATAAGATTTTGACAGATATTCTAAATTGTGCATTGTAAAAAATGTGTCCAGATCAATTGTATTTGTGGCTCAGTATTTTGCATATAGTGGCTACCAAATTAGGTTTATGTCAAGAACATCAAGATTTTGGAAACTACTGATTAAATAATGAATGACTGTTTGAAAACTCGTGGAAATGTAAAGCAGATTAAAAAAGAATGATTGAACTACACATTTCAGATTAATATTTTTTTGACCCTCTGGAACAGAGTATTGTAGGTAAAAAGGTGGGGGTTCAGTTTTTGTAGAAAAGCTTCATCAGTGTTGTACTTCCCAATCAATATTCAAATAGTGTTGAACTTTCAAAAAACAAGAAGAAAAAATTGAAAATATCAATAAAAACCGATCACAAATATGTTTAATCATACACAGAGGTTTCATTCAGATCCAAACTAGAGAAGCTATCTGAAATAACTACTTTCAAATATAACCGTCTCGGTAATTAGAGGGAAATCCTTTTTCCCATTTTGTTTGTATGCCAAATATTCGTACCATTCACAGAAAAGTCACAGAATATAATGTATGAAACATCGGGTATTCAAGTGTTTTTTTGTTATAAAAGAGTGTATCATGATTCTAATTTCCATTTATCTATTTATATATTGGCATATCATCAAAAAGTAATCATAAACAATGTAAAACTTTGAAAAAAAGTAGTTTCATTTACATTTTTTGTGAAGATGGAGAATTATCAGATGGAAAAGAATTAGACAACCAAAACACTATTTTCCCAAAAACTAATCTCTCTTGAAATTTTACCTTTTCGATTTAATGACAACTTATCTGATTATATACTTTGGTGTATTGAGCCGAATACGCGTAAATATATTCAACATTCTACGCCACTGATTTCACTCTTGTCTACGCATCGCGATATATTAAATTCAACATCATGTTTATGAATAATACTCCAACTTTCTAAAGCAATGTTTTTCTGAGCTGAAATACAAACATGTTTTTAATAGAAGTAAAGTTTTGTTGTAAACTGATAATTCACCACCAGATGTTACTACCGCTGAAATATTATTTTGATAGGCTCAATATGAAAAGTATGTCTTTATTATTTATATTTATAAATAAAATACATTTCATCAGTTGGGACTTTCATTATCTAATATGATATTGAATGATTTGAATTCCCTGCAAGAATTAATGAAATTAAAAAGATTAGCTTACAAAAATAATAATATTAAGCAAAAAACTGAAATTACAATGAAATAAAATACAAGCAACGATTGAAAATTGAACAATCAACAAGAATGAAATTGAAAGAATGAAGGATTTCAAGCCAAGTTACTTCGCTACGTTTCGATTGTTAGTATCCACAATCATCTTCGGGTGATGACTGTCAACACCCGCTTGTGTTTAATTTCATTGTAATTCTAGTTGTTTTGCTTAATATAATAGTTATTTTTTTGAGCCAATCTTTTTAATTTTATTGATTCTTTCAGGGACTTCAAATCATTTGATATCATATTGAAATTTACTTGAAATTTACCATGAAATATTATCAACCACCTTCAAACATGATGAATACATTTTCATAATTTCCATAATTTTTTCTTTTTCTATGAATTTTTTGAAACTATCGGTTCTGTTTTCATCAATGATCCTGGAAATAAACCCAACCCCATACGATATACAGTAATTATCACTGATTTCAATATCATTATCACTCATATTACAAAAAAGTTCACTTTGTAGTGTACTTGTTCTTTCATCTGTAATTAATAGTCATTTTTGTTATTTTTGAAAAATTTATTTCAATACGAGTACATTCCATGCTAACATTTACCTACACTATTTTTATCACAAATACATGAAACATAATTTCATGAAACATAAAATTACACTTTTATTTATGCCGAAGTCAATTGAAGTAAAACTAAAAATTTTTTCACTAATATAAATTCACACCATGTCCTCCACGTCTGAAATATCGGAAATTGAACAACTTCCGTTATTCCCTGGTAATATTTTGAAGTCTTTCAACAACTGTTTGTACTTCCAAGCTTTCAACAGTTTTTTTGCCGCTAAATTTGTTGCTCGGAATCTTTCTTGATGTATATTTTTGCCAGTGGTCCTGAAGACAAGTTCCCATTTCCTAGAAACTCGAATGGTTTCTGTAATGAAGTTTGGCAACTCTTCAAAACACGGTCGCTGGTTTTCAATCGAAAAATTACGAAACGCTTTCTTCTCGATGGCTATAGCTTGATTTAGGATGCCCAACTCTAGCAGATCCTCAAGTCCTTGCGATTCTTTATATTTCATTTTGATAACTTCTCTTTCTTTCATCAAGTATTGTAAGTGATTTGAACAGTAAAAAAAATCATCGCTGCTTTCTTCGTCGTCACTTTCATCTCGGTTTCTTGGTCTGTACTCGAGAATGCAGGTTTCAAAATTATAGCAACATTTAATTTGAGATTTGAAGGCTTTTGTGAGACTGTTGCCCATTTTAAGTTTAAGACACAGTTTCAAGGATGGTATTTCTGAAATGACAGGTTAAACTTTCAATTGTTGGTATTTTCATAATATTCGGAGTTTTGTGTTTGTCAAACTACCTGAATAAATCAGTTGATCCTATTATCTGTGGAATGGAAAGACATATTAGGTACGAAACATAAAATTCTTAGGATTCAGTAAATCTTTATGATTTAGGAGGGGAAGTTAGGTAATTATAAACCTCCCTGAATGAAAACTTGATTGATTTGTATTTATTTATTTATTCAACGGCAATAAAACACTTCTGGTACTCACAAGGAAAAATATGCAACAAATCTGCTACTTACAAAGAAAATAGTAAGGTAAACAGAAGCTTCGAAAACGATATTGCTTCTTCAATTGATTTTTAAAGACCTGGAGTGATACATTAAACAGATCTAATTATTATGACATTGATTTCCCAGCTTCAGAATACGAGGAATCGGACTGTTCAAAGCATAATTGGTATGAAACAAATTTATATGAAAAATGTCAGGATTTCTCGCATATTTTTGTTTGATATTAGTTGAAGTAGTTCTGGGCAGTTTACCTCCCTATTTATTGATTTGAAGAGGAAACTCAAGTTCATAGAAATTTTCCTATCTTCTAATGATTATATATTCAACTTGGTTAAGAGTTGACTATACTTATATATTCATTTTATTGAATATCAAACTGAGAAGCACAATTTCTTAAGAATTTTTTTCAATCAAATCGATATTTTCATTATAGTATGGGTCCCATAAAACCGAACAATATTCAAGAATAAATCAGTAGAAATTCTCAACACAAAACTTATAATTTTGGGACTTTTTGCCACAATTTCTGATACTTGAAGATTAAAATTAATTTCGCTATCAAATTTAACTCCCAGATCTCTTTTAAGAGCTATATTATTCAATGTATGTATTCAAAGAATATTGGATCTGATAATAAATTATATGTAATTTAAGAAACAAATTTTGTTTCATTACCAGCGTTTGATAGTGAAAAAGAAAGTATTCTTATTATCGTTTTAAAGTATGAACCACGAATTCTCACCACTCACAATATCGTTGAATAAACATTTGATAATATAGAACACATATATGACATCAAGTAAAACTCATAACTCGCTTTGAAAATAATTTATTGATATTTGAAGTCCAGTGTATGAAGGTAATAGATTAAATAAAAACTATAACAAAGAAGTAAGATGAAAACATTATATTATCGCTTATGTCAGACTAAAATCATATCTGAAGATGATATAAGTGAACAGTTTTATTTTTCTACTGCCTACCTGTTACTTGTGAAATGACCATACGGTTAATTTATTTATTGTTGATTCCATTTCAAAATCAATAAAATCAGGTTTCCTGCATTCTTAATATAATTTTAATAAATCCTTTCTCTCTTTACTTAAAAAATAACAATGATGTTTACTTTCAAAAGGGGGACTTACAAGCTTCTAACTGTCCTTCTACAATGAGTTGCAGAAAAATCTAGAAGGAACTGAAAAACTTAATTTTTGATGTTGTCACATTTGTGGGCGACTAAAGAAAATCTTATAAATAGCTTCTTGGAGTTATTAAATTGAACTCCCTTAGACAAGTAAAAAAACATCAGTATAGAGAAAAAGGTCAAGTCAGCAGCAAAAAAAATACAATTGAAATAAATGTATTGTCTGTGATAATTTGACAGAGTCGTAATTAAGTGAGTAAGTACATTTAGAACTAGCATAAATATCGCACTGAGAATTATGTACAGAAACTAGAATACAAATATAAAAAAAATCAATCAATGGGTTCGCTCATTTCGTCATGAACAATCATCAACTTCTTAACGGCAGAGCGTATACCTTCACTGATTGAGGAATAATGTTTAGTATTGTAAATTCTCATCAGGATGCGATATTTAGCACTGCGTCGCACTAGTACCCTGATGTACTTTGCAAGAACGATACCAAGATGTTTCGATTTTCGTACGTTATTGCGCCTCAATCTTCTTCTTGAACTCGATAGTTTTTGTAAAGCTTTGCTTATCTTCAAAAATTCCACCTCATCTTTCAGATCACCTGATTCTTTAAATTTATTTTCGGAGGAGTCTTTCAATTCCATCAATGTCACTAAATACTTGGGAGTAGGCATGATAATAAATTCACTCACTTTTCTTTTCGTCTTACAACTTTTCCATTTGGGAACACTGTTGCTACTTTTCTTCAATTTAAAACGTTTATTGACTGTTTTTGGTACCTACATGATGAATCTTAGCACATATGAGTTTTAGTATTATAGGGACACTGCTATAAGCTTATGCCTCTTCAGGACAATATTATATTTATTTCAACTCATCCTACCTGTTCTAGGTAGAAGACAAAGTCTCATACCAACCCAATTATAACTTATTTTCGAATTGAATACATTTTTCCAAGATTTGTATATTTAACAAAATTTGTAGCTCAATATTATTCTATGTTGTAAATATATATATTTTCTCCGTATTTAAGATGAATAAGGTCACGTCAACTTTTTTCTGAAATGACACCTTCTATTTAATTTTATTTTCAAATCATAAACCCTTACAATAATGATTACAGAAAAAAAATAGAATTTGTGATGCGAATTCAATAGGTATTTCCATTGATTATTTGATTTTGTGAAGTTTATTTAAGAAATTACAAAAAAATTATTACAATGAACTAATAAGTATGTTGTTTGTTCAAAAAAAATAATAAATTTATTCATTTGTTGGTGTCGAAAAAATTGATTCAGATTTCAGGTTTTTATTCTCGTGAAATTTGAAAATGTTTGAAAAAATGCAAATTACAAAATTTGATTTGACACAACGCTTAATATAAATAAAAAAAATCATTGTGCACGTGAGGTGAAATGGTGAATTTGGACAATATTTCATTATTATAATTGAGCAACATACAATTTCCAATTCGAAATTTATTGGAAATATATTTGTTTGACAAAAAATCTGTTTTTCCGTTAGCCATCTGTCGCACCCCTATGAAAGACAACCCTCAGAAGTCGAAACTCGTGAGAGCTAAGGACTAACGAGGTCTTACCTTTTAACGTGTGATTCCTAACACGGAAAATATTTCCTTGAGAAGTGTTGACAAGTTAGATAAATCCAATTTACAAATTATATTCAAATGCACTCATAAAATTATTTTTAATTAAATTTTGAAAATTAATTCCTCGTCTTTGTTGTGGTTTAAAAACTTTTTTAATTCTTGAGGAATAAAATTCCATAAAAATAACTCAAATAATATTCAGACGATGTACCTCATATTCTTTGTATACAGGGTGTTCCTTAAACACATGCTAATATTTAAGAAGATAATTCTTAGACCCATTTTAAGGAAAAAACGTCCTATGGACGTATGTCCTAAACGCCTTAACTTTTGAGATACAGGGTGGCAAAGTTTTCAAAATTAATCAGTTTTTTAATAATAACTGAGATAATTTTGTAGACATCTTTGGCATATTTGGTACATATGTTCCATGCCTCGAAGCGCATTTTCTGATGTACAATTTTCTTAATTTTCTCTGCCAGTGGCGTACGTACGAGTTTTGAAATGTATATTTTTGGCGAAAAAATACTACGCCACTGCTTTATCTTGAATTAAAAATTATTTTTAAAATCTCCATACATTTTTGAGCACATTTGATTTGCTGGGTTTTCTTTGCCTTGCCGATGGTAATGCAACAGAAGCCAGGCGCATTTATCAGGAAAGATATCCTAATCGTGCCTTACCAGATAGCCGAACCTTTTCAAATATTCATCGTCGACTTGGGGAAACTGGTAGTTTCAAGAAAGGGACTCCGGAAGGTAGACCTCGTGTAGTAAGAACTCCTGAAATTGAGGAAGCGGTGCTGCAAGAAATCGAGAAACATCCTGAGACGAGTACGAGGAAGATCGCTAGAACTCTGAATATTTGTCATCAAATTGTTTGGCGTATTTTGGTTGATTTTTTGTTATACCCATACCATATTTCAAGAGTGCAGGCATTACTCCCCAGAGATTTTCCACAGCGTGTGAACTTCAGTCAGTGGTATCTACAAAGTATTGCACTAAATCCGCAGTTTGAGACACAAATTTTTTTCACAGACGAAGCAAATTTTTCTCGGAATGCCATTCAAAATTTCCATAACAATCATGTGTGGGCTGAAGAAAATCCCCATGCAATAACCGAAACCCATTTCCAACACCAATTTTCGGTTAAGGTATGGGCAGGAATTATAGGTGATCATCTAATAGACCCATTTTTTCTACCAGGACGCCTTGATGGTCGTTCTTATTTACATTTTCTCGAAGAAGACTTACCTGGGTTATTGGCACTTGCGTTAAGGAATCGAATATGGTACATGCACGATGGCGCCCCTGCTCATTTCAGTGTATTTGTCCGAAACCATTTACAGTTTATCCTAATCGTTGGATAGGTCGCGGAGGACCTCAGCAATGGCCAGCAAGATCCCCGATCTCAACAGTTTAGATTTTTTTTAAGGGGTCACCTTAAAACTCTTGTGTATAAAACTCCCGTTAATACTTTAGAAGATTTAAGAGAGCGAATAGTTGCCTCGTGTGAAACTATACGAAATACGCCGGGAATATTTGAACGGGTGCGTAATTCCATGCGTAGAAGGGCGGAAGCATGAATACTAAGTGCAGGTGGCCACTTCCAACAATTTTTATAATCAGTTTTGGTATTATTACTAATTAGCAAATTTGTGCTATTCGTTTAGACTTACTGTCACAAAATAAAATAAAACTCGTTTTTGTGATTTTTTTTTTTTGCAGATTATGTTTTCAAATATTATTAGGGAATTGGTAATGCGTTATGAAGCAATTTTCAGATTCTCATTCATTTTAGAATTGATCTAATTTCTTAATTTGCTTTCTGTCGATTTTTATTTTTTTGAGTGAAAATCATGCGTCGGACAAAGAAATACCAGGGGATCAAATTTTCTCAAAAATAAATGAGGATTTTAATAATGATTTTATTTTGAAAAGAAAGCATTGGTGTAGTGCTTTTTCCCCAAAAATATTCAATGCGAAACCCGTAGGGATGCCACTGTTTGAAAAAATACAAATTTGTGTACATCAGAAAATGCGCCTTGAGGCATGGAACATATGTACCAAATATGCCAAAGATGTCTTCAAAATTATCTCAGTTATTATTGAAAAACTGATTATTTTTGAAAACTTTGCCACCCTGTATCTCAAAAGTTAAGGCGTTTAGGACATACGTCCATAGGAAGTTTTTTTCTTGAAATGGGTCTAAGAATTACTTCCTTAAATATTAGCATGTGTTTAAGGAACACCCTGTATATCTGAAATTATGATTATTTATAAGGAATAATATTAATTCTTCAATTTCTGATTTGTTTGTGGAAATTTCGTCATCTATAGTATCTATATAAACGCGAAAGTCACTCATTTAACACACATTCATCTCTGTTTCTCCGTACCGCTATATTTTCGAAGGCTAGAATTTTGTATGTGGGTTCGTTCTATGTTGTAGATGTGCAATAAGAGAGGATTTTCAAATATTCCAGCTGGGGCGCCACCGCAGGGAAAACGTGCGTTCATAAAATGAAGTTAGCTTTTCGTTACTGTTTCTCCGTATCGCTATGTTTTCAGAGACTGACATTTTGTATGTAGGTTCGTTTTATGTTGCAGATGCACAATAAGAAAGAATTTTCAAATAGTCCAACTAGAGCGGCGCCAGCCGCGGGAAAAAAAGCGCGTTCATAAAATATACTTACCTTTTCATCAATGTTTCTCCATACCATTAAACTCCTGGTGTGTGAATTTATATTTAGTATCATTTCACCCGTCGGGAGTCGGGGCGGGTCGCTAGTAAACCATCCATCGTAAACCGTTGATAGTCTGGTGGAAATAGGTTGGCAAATAACGGGACATGTGTGAAAACTATCGACATATATATTCAAGAACGAGAAAAAAGTGAAACTGAACCAAAATAATTTTTAGGAAAAAAACTGAGACATTACCAAGGCTGATAAGAGAGTTCGACGTGAAAACATAAAGATTTATTCTCTGAACGAAACTCAACAAAGGACTTACCGTTGGAAAGATGTGGCAAGATAAAAACACTACAAGTTCGCGTCAAGGATTTTTCGGAGGCTGGTCTACTGGAATCCGATTGATTATTACCCACATTAAAAGTGTTTTTAAATTTGTTGAGGGCGGTTTAATGATGTTTCAGTCAAATCAATTACTGTCGAGACATCTTCGTAGATGTGTTTGAAGGATATTTTGAACAAATATTAGATCTCATTCCCCCTAACTCTGAGATTGTGATGTATAATATGTTTTTCTGTTATTCAGCTATAACACGCCTACAGACGACAACCCTCAGAAGACCAAACTTTGGCGACATAAGGACTAACGAGATCTTACCTTTTAACGTGTTATTCCTAACACGGGTTGGACGATAGGAAGTGAAAATCTAGCGTTCAGCTTGGGGCTTGAACTATCGACTCACACATCGGCCAACAACAACAAAGCACCCTTTTTTAAAAGTTGAAAAAATAGCAACTAACTGTGGCTTCGATAAAAAAACATATCATTTGATGAAAGTGTGTCTGAAAAAGAACTCTTGTCTGTAGTATGTTAAAACCACGCGAAATTTGTAGTCGATAATATAGGTTTTCAGCGATATGTTTAAATTGTTAGAGGTATATTTTTATATAAGATTGGTTTTCGGAAAAAATAGGTTTCTGGCTATCTACTTTTTCATCTTTATACAAAAAATGTGGGAAATTTCTGACGGAAAGAAGAGATCAATTACGTTCAACTGAAAAATAAACATTTCTGAGACAACTGCCTTTATATGAACATTGAATAACATGTCAACTGTTGACACTCCAAGAAGAGTACTTTGACCACGCCACTGAAGATGACTGCCACAGTTGCAGTCGAAACGTTTGGAGATTATAACCAAAGAAAACCACGGCAAAACCCGGAAATCATCCAAAACATTAAATCACATATTATTCATAGAAACTCTACATGATATTATATATGAAAAAGTTGAGATCTAATATTCCACTTACATGAAACACTATCAAAATAAGTAAAGATCTTACCCTAGCAAGAAAAACCGTTTTCAAAACTTGTATGTGCTCTATAAATGAAACTCATCAATTTACTGTTTGTCCAAAATACAACATTTTCTCAACAGACGAAAGATGGTCCTTTATAGCATCAAAAAGAATATGTTTTTTGTCTTTCTCCATTTCATAGTATCAAAAACTGTATAAAAAATGATCGTGAAATATCAACGGCTGCCAAAAGACTCATATTATGAATTGCCACATGAGGATTATAGTCAAGAGACAAATATTCAGAAAGAAACTGATGTAGAAATTCATTGTCACACATATTGACAGACAGAAGAGTATTAATCAAGGTCGTAGCCAGAAAACAATTTCGGAGGGGTTTGATTTGGTGGAACAGTAGAAAAACATGAAATATAAAAATAACGAAATAGTTTTGAGGCGTTTCAGAGAAGAGAAAGTCCTTTCAGAGGTACATGTGGAAACAGGTAGTGTCGCCAAGATCTTTGAAAGTTTGTACGCACATTGTCGTAAGGTTTTTCCATTGTGTTTCAGGAAAGTTTTCTACAATATTTTCTTTCAAGCACTTGATTTATTTTGCCAAGGACTTGATACAATTTTTAACGGATTTTATAATTCCAATAATATTTGTATCTGTACGTAGGGAGGGCCCACATGACTTAAGCCACATGTGACCCATTGTACATCACCCCAAGGAGTTATCCTCCTAGGACATCGTCCACCCTGTCCTTTCCAGAAAGGTGGATAGGTCACTAGGACACTAGGAGACATCTTCTTTATATCGGCAGGTATAGGCCAAGACTCGCCGAACACACACTCTCATATTGACGATAACTCCGGACACTCGCATAGGACATGCCTGACAGTTTCATCTTCCTGATCACACATCCTGCATAGAGGTGTGTCCACTATCCCCATATTATGGAGGTGTTTTCTTAGTTGACAGTGCTACCAGTCAGAAATCCTACTGTTGAGCGTAGATTTTTGCTGGTCATCGCTAGATATTTCTTCGGCGCCAGCTTCCTAGGGGCGCCCAGGGTGATCCGGGCAAGATTGCATCCTTTGATTTCATCCCATCTCTTTAGGGATTGAGCATGGTTGTAACGTTTGGCTAGTTCTGCACTTGTCGAAGTCATCAGGCTGTAGGTGCCACTGGGTCCTAAAATTCTTAGTCCAGCCACTTCCTAGGCTAAAGAGTCGGCAATGCGATTACCTTTACTCCTGTCGTGCCTTTCAATCCACCTCAGGATAATGTTATTATCTACCAAGGCTTTGGCTAAATCTTGGTGGCACTCTAGTACTAGGCCTGAGGTAACACGTAGTCTGTTCTAGGCTAAAAGGGCTTGTCTGCTATCAGTGCAGACTATTTTTTGACAGAAATTCCTTTCCTGGTTATTTATTTTGTGGCAATTGAGATACCAGCCAGTTCTGTTTGAACCACGCTCGTATTTTTTCCCATTCCCCACTCAATCCTCAGGCTTAGTGATCTGGAGTACACTCCACATCCTCAGCCTTCTTTGGTTTTTGAACTGTCTGTATATATGCGTATTGCATTTGTAGCATCTGACTCTTTGTTCTGTTTTATTTGTATTTTGTAAAATTTATTAACCACAAACCTGGGCACAATTGTATCACTAGTTGCCTGCAGCAGAGGTTGCGCAGTGAGTGGTTTTCGTCATAGGCTCAGCCTCAATTGATCCATTCCTACTTCGAGGTTCACACCAGCCGTGTGCAATCATAACATGGCCATTAACGCAACCTCCTCAACGTACAGGTCCAGACCAGTAATTAATTCCATTGCCGCGGTTGTTGTTATTCTCATGGCTCCTGTGATGTTCAAACAAGCCAATCTTTGCTATATTTTGCAGTTCCACATTGGGAGCTCCATTTATTATAGTGTATTCAAGTTCTTTTTCTTCGGCATTTTTATTTCTATATCTGTTGATGGGCATGTAGTATAGTTCACATGTACCATTTTTTTTTGAAAATATGAAAAAAAATTTACAGTCTCCGAAAATAATGATTGTACGTATTGTCACGTAGAAAGTGTGAGGAAAAGTTCGATAAGGCGCTGAAAAAAATTACAAAAGTTATACAGTGTCATCCCCAAAAGTATGCACCATATGGGAAACTTGTTTGTTGAGGGTTTTTCGATAAGAAGTTATTCTTGATAAAAGTTGGTGCATTCCCTAAAACTGAACATGCACCATCAAACATCTAGATTTGAAGTCTGAAGTCGTGGCCATCTGAGTGAAGTTTTATTTTTTATCCATTTTTTTAATGGGGACTACGAAAAATGAAAATTTGCTAAAACGTTAAATAGATAGCATACTGTATTCGACGGTTTACTTCAAAAGCCTGTAATATTACAAATTACACAACTATGGTGTTAACCACGGTCAATTTTTTTGAAGAGAAAAATAATTTTCAAAGTTTTTGGTGCAAAGGTATTTTTATTTTTTGTTGACATCGAATAGTACTCAAAATTATACAGTATTGTAACGAGAACTTAATATTCAATAATAATAAATCACAAAACATCAAAATAAAATACGTATTTTGGAACAAACTCAAATGACTTCAAATTCAGATTTATTTTTCAATGCTAAACAATTTTTCCAAATAACATTTCCCCAAATTTTTCAAAATAAGAGTACTTTACTCCTGCCTCAAAATCAAATATTTGAAGGCTCCTTGTATATTAAGTGTGTTTCTCTGTATTTTGATAGTACATGTTCAGTTTTAGGGGATGTACAAACTTTCATCAGTAATAACTTTTTGTTAAAAAACCCTTAATAAATAAGTTTTCCATATGATGCATACTTTGGCCATGACCCTGTATAAACAAATTAGTAAAAAAATTGAAGTTTGTTTTTTATTTTGAATATCTCGAAAAATATTCAAAAATTTTCGTATTTTAAAAAAAGATCCAAAAAGACCATCAAATTTGCTAAAACAAAGTTTCGACTACCGGAGATGTACCTCTATTATTTATAATTTTTACAGAGCCCTGAAACTAGAGCGAAAAACGGGTAGTCTGGCTATCGTGTGAGGCTCATCAATCTGACACAGAAACAAAAAAATATTTAAACATATGAAACTTAGGAAATGAAAACATTTATGTAGCTTTAGAATACATCAATGAACAATATTCTGTGATTAAAAACTTTTGTCTCAATTTTTCCATTAATTATGCATATTCATGTTAATTAATAATTTTTTATAAACTGAAAGTTAACATATAAACTCTGATAATTAACAAATTAGAACCCTAAAACTTTTTTTACTCCGTGAAGTTATTTTCAATAGGCTAATGAATAGATCGCCGTTGCTAAAATAAAAAAAATTTGGTTTTCCACTTTTATATTAACAATTGAAAATTAAAAATTGAAGAAAAGTAAAAAATAATGTTTTTCTAAATCTTGATTGTTTCGATGTCTAACGGTTAAATGCTACCTGAAAATATTTTTTTATTTTTTAATATTATTGTTTAAAATATTGTTTGAGTGAACCTGAAATTTCTATTCGTAATATACTTATCGATGAAAATTATGATTTTCAGACAAAAAACGGTTGTTGCTAAAATGCGTTTATTTACTTACAATCGTTTTTTGTGGTCAAGTATTAAAATTAGGGAACCATTTTTTTTCTAAAAATCAGAAATTGTATGGTTCTTCGAGATTTTTTTGGTTTATTATTTGTTTATTTAAAAATTGATTTATTGTAAATGAGTTAATTTGTTCCGTCAATTTTTTTTAAATAACTCATTATGTAATAAAAGCAGCCATGTATGTTTTTCAATTTTTTGTTTGAAAAATTGTAATATCTCCTAAATTATTGCAGATATGACAATAATGCTTCCAGTCTTTTTTGTTTATTATTTATTCATTAACAATTTAGGAGTTTTATTCAAATTTCAGCTCTATTATTTATTTGATTATTAACTATTGTTTATAATAAAATGTCCAAGTCTTTTCAATGCACAACAATTGTTATGTACTATTAAATTATGAGGATTCCATGACTAATTTCTTCAGTAGTTTAGGTATCATTAAAAATCATTTAAATTATATTAGCATGGACTTCAAGTGAAATAATTTAAGCTATCAGTTCATTTCAAACTAAAACAGCAATAAACTCAGCAACTTTACCGTGACCTTTTTGGAAAACCTGGTACTTCCTGAAGTTATGGCTATAGTCCATCTGGAAATTTTGTTTGGCTTCTTCTTCGTATCTGCTTTCATCATGCAATACGTACGTATTGTCACAGGGATAAATTTTGTGTGGGTTCTGGGTAATAATAGAAAATTATTCTCAGAATGCCAAAGTTTATTCTACAGTCGATAACGACCCCCAGAACTGAAAATCACGTATTTGAAATATCACACTCATGTTAACAAAGGGAAAAAATCACTCACCTAACACTAGGATAGATAAAATAAGTAAAACATTTTTTCATGTTAAATGGTTTTATTGAAAATGATAATAACAATGTAGATATTTTACTAAAAACTTAAAAACGATTCGAAAGGTCCTAGGTAGTAGGCATCACACCACCATCACGGATGTTGTTCATTCTAATACTCAATTATTATTTTCTTGAACCCGAGAGCAGTCAAAATTTTTTTAATTGTCGAGTTCGTCGCAAGGAATCTTCGATGGTATATCTCGTCTTGGGTGATCCGGAACATAAGCCGCCATTGCATTTCAGTCTTTATAATTTCAGAGATATATTCATTCAATGGATCCGTTAACGAAGACACGTTGTATGGATTTGAAAAATTTTGATGTACTCTCATGGTTTCGATGAAGACTGCCATTTTGAGAATATTGTATTGAATCAACTCTTCCTCGCCCTTCAACAAAAGGTATCTATATTCGGCAACTCCTCTTTCTCTCATCAAGTATTTTAGATAGTCTGGATAACAGGAGAACGGGGTTGTTTCGTCTCTCCTTCTGAACTTTTTGATTCTCTTCATGATATTACATGATGCAGATTTGTTGTGACTGTTGCCCATTTTGAAACCAGCTTTTGCCACTATATTTACCAACAATGTTACTAATCGAGCTCAAGAACATGTTTGGCTTTATATTTGGAGTGCTTCATGTTTAAATCTATTTTCTGGCCCTAGGTACCTTATATCAGGTACATATTTCAATGAATAAGGGCTTACCTGAAATTTATATAATTGCAAATTGAAAAGATTTCGATATGATTTACAGCGACATTTTCTCCTAGTCTGAAATCTAGTCACTAAATTTTAGTCTTGCGCATTATAGTTCACGAGCGGGAGCGCTTATTTTAGTTCGCAGCTCTTAAACGAACTAGTTCTATCTTTTACTTCGTTAGTTCACTACTAAGCCGCGAAAGACCTACTTCGCTTGCGTTGATCAACAATTTATTTAGGTAAAAATAAACGACAATACCTCTTTGTAAATAATCAACTTTTAATCTTTGGAATTAGTACCTATCTAGTACATATTAATTTGTATTTATCTATCTACTAATGTTGACACAGAAAAGAATTAAGAAACATTAAATAAAAAAAATAAAACATGCCTCAATGCCGTTGAACTAACGAACTAAGGAGTGACGGGTCTGCGAACTAGTTCACGAACTACACAAAACTACTAAATTTTACACCAGCTATCTGAGTAGAAAATGACATAAAACCAGAAATTCAAAGTCACTCACATTTATAGAATCGCCAATTTCAATTGTTACTAAAATAGATAAGTATCAAGAGCTAGTATAAATTTGCAAATTTCCCCTCTTAATTTTAGAACATGACGAGATATCAATGCAGAAAAGAAATACGTAAAAAGGTATCAGTTTAGTACTTTTTGATAAGAAAGATAATATCGTTGCTTCACTAATCGTTGAGAAAGCTCTACAAACTTTTTTCAAATGGAAAGAGGGTCTTCTGATACCTCGTTTAATAGGTTTTGCAATTCTGTATCCAATACTTTTCAATTTCTGGAAATCGAATCAGTTGTTCCTGTGTAATAATTAGATATATTCCAGTTTATTCCAATAATTGAAAATGAACTGCGGTGATGTATCAAATGTCATGTATCCCCTCAAAAGAATCTAAAGATGTCATATTAAGTGGACTCTTTCAAGAAACCACTTTTATTTGTAGCTAACGTTATTATTGTAGTGGTAAAAAACATACAAAGTTTCATTTCTCTTTTTCATTATGATTTCATACCACGTTGTAACGGCTACATCCATCAATTTATAGCTAGATTACTATTATCCAAACCGAGGGCAAGGCTAATGTTCTACCTCAGAATGACCGGCTAGACTACCTGATATGACGCTTTTGAATTTTTTGTGGAAATTCGTCAAATCTAAAGTATATTTTTACAATTTTTATCAATATTACAACCCACATATTGAATTTCCGAGTTGAAAAAAGTGCATTTTTTGAAGCCCGTAGAACCGGGCTAAATTGGAAATACGGGGATATTTTAGAACTCATAACCTGTAGCTTCATCTGGCAACTCTGTTTACACACAACACAATCCCGCGTGAACTACACTGTAATTGTAGAGTGCAGAACCTTACGCTAGTTGCACACACACCGATTTTGGACGGCCAGTATAAAATCGGCCGATATTTTATTGATAGCGGGTGCTTATACACTCACCGGATTTTTATCGGTCAAACAATCAGTTGCTTTGTTGTCGTAATTAGCACGCACTACCAAAACGAAGTTAATGCGTAGTAACTACAATTTCACCGAGCATTCGAGACTGGAATGGTCGGTAAAAAACCGGTGAGTATGCAAGAGTGTATTTAATCATGTACGCTACTATCTTCCCGGTACTGCTGGCGATACAGTAGCCAGTGGACGGCTGCTCACCGGTATTTTACCGGCGACGATCACCGTTAGGCATGTGTGCAAGGTCCCGTTCCCACATGTGGTTCACTATTGGAATTTGGACGACTGGTACAAAGTCGGCCGTCCAAAGTCGGTGTGTGTGCAACTAGCGTTACTTATCAAACAGCCGATGATTTTAGTATTCGTAATATTTGAGCCTGTCAAACTTTCAGTGCTAGTGCGTCGCAGGTGAGACTTGTAGCAGGTAAGTTTTGGGTAAAAATTGGTGTGGATGTTAGTATCATTGTGCAATAAAGTTATAAACATTAAGCTGCCCCAAATTTTTTTACGGACCAAAATATCCTCGGTCTTATAAAATATCCCCGTTTTATGAAATATCAATGCTACCTACCTTTTAATGTGAGTGAATTTACATTTTTTTTTGTTTCCAGAAAACATGGTTCGCAATTATAGAAAAACCATGAGCCATTCGCGTAACGGAAAAAACTACACTTCATATAAAATTTACACTAATGAAGCTATGGAAAAGTAAGATCCATACACTAGATGACGCGGCAAAAAAATTCAAAGTACCTAGGTCTACCTTGGCATTGAGGGTAAAAAAGAAGAGCATGTACCCGACAGCAGGAAGGCCCTATCTTTTATCTGTCGAAGAAGAAAGGGTGCTAATTGAACACTTGAAGAAGGTGGCTTCCTGGGGCTTTCCGTTTGATCTACTCGACTTAAGATTGTTGCTTAAATCGTATCTTGATAAAAAAGGTGTGAATGAGAGCAGACTGAAGAATAATTTGCCCGATACAGATTGGGCTTCCAATTTTATTAAAAGGCACAAGAACGAAATATCTAATCGCCTTTCAACAAATATATCCACCAAGAGGGCAATGATGAATAGACAAAAATTAGACGTTTTTTTCGACAACTCTAGGGAAGCTTTTACCACTACAGATCCATCTCTAATAATTAATTTTGATAAGACTAATTTGACGGATAACACAAGAGCAAAAAAAGTCATTTTCAAAAGGGGAACAAAATACCCGGAAAAAGTGGTAAATTCGACTAAGATATAAATTCGACTGGTAGATATAATTATTTTTATTTTGTTTGTGATTTACTTTTAGTTCATGAGAGGTGATATTTTACTTAAAAGGCAGAGTGAAATTGAGTTTTTTATATTTTTGTACCTATTGAAAACAATAAAACTCGTTGATTGTGTTGTTTTTCCCTTATATTCTGTAACAGATGTCCAAAATTGTCGTTAGCGTACCTATGAATGAAAAAATACGTATATTTTTCTTCCAATTTAGCTCCACATACGATATAACTATAATTTATGCTATATTCTTACCGATTCTAATATAACCCCGACCGATGGGGCTATTTTTTAGGCCCCCTGTAAGAAAGGGGACCTTTCTCTCATAGGAAAATATTTGGTTGCATATAAACACATCCAAACCGATTATCGAAATAAATTATTTTCAAATACTTTTTTTTATAAATTGAAAATAATGCAAAAAAAGTCTAGAATAGCCCCGTTCTACGGCATATTTTAGGTAGTGAATCCTGCGAAATCTCCAGAACAATTTCCAACTTAATTTATATGCTACACCAAAATATTTCGAATACTGTTGATAATCTTGTGGAAATCTGTTCACAAATAACGAGAGTTTCAAAAAAACGACGATGGTACGCACAATGAAGTTCACGTTAAGAAGAGAATGACGTCACGAGATGACAAGTTACGGCATTGCCAACATGTGCACTATTTCGAACTTTCAAATTTTTTTGTACTGTTGATATGTTTTATTGCTATTATCTTTACTCGCTTTTATTATTTGTTGAGACTACTGTAATAAACTCACTTCAGGTTCATTTATAAGAAACGAAATGAAACGACTTCGTAGAAAAACTTCCTCTATTCAGAATAACTCAAATTGATCTACCTTGTTTCGATTACATGATCGTCGTCGTAATCCTTCCCTATCTCAATGTTACATAATGTTTTAATAACATAAGATCGGCATACATCGAAAAGAGCTGTCCTGGCACGTATTAGGTGTTCTAATTAGAATATTGTTTATTTCTCAATTTGTTATTGTTCCACATTATTTGCTATACCAGTACACTACTTCGACAATGCTTTCGGCATATTGAATATACGCAGGTATTATCAAGAGATATGATTAGTTCTGGAGAGAAAATAAAGACTGACAGTTTTTGAGTTTTTTTCGATTCGGCAACGTCTGAAATTTTACTATCAGTTGAGCAACTTACAAAGTGAAGTGTTACTAGTTTCATTGCTGTTAAACGCAATTCAGTGGGAATTTTAACGTTGTTATGTTGGATATACAAAATTACCAAAAATGACGTCATTCTCGTATTAACGTGAACAGCCTATAAAAAGTTCACAGCAAACATTTTTAGAATTATGGAATCGTTGTTACGAGAATTCGATGATGGGATTGTTTTCATTGACGACATTTCAGTAGCTGATAAGAATCTCACAGTCCTAATTGGAAAAAGTTCTAGAAATTTTGTAAGATTCAGTATACAGGGTGTTACAAATGAAGTCGGCACCATTGCCAACTCCTTTATTGTTGATGCTATGAATTCGGTTGAATGGGCAAACTAGTAGCAAACAAAAAACTGACAGACGCGTTTTCAAAATATTTCATAAGATTATATTTTTTTTAATCAGAAAACCCTATATTTCACAATGCATTTCAATTCGTAGAAACATTTTGAACAGCAAAGATCATATCACCTTCCTTCCTTAAGTTGAAAATGAGCGACTTATGTGGAAATATTCATTTATTTCACCAGTACAAAAAATTTCTTTGTTTTGGCAAATAAAACCTAATGATTGTTCAAACACTGTATTTTGGAATTTATACGAATGACAATATTTTGTTACCAATAGCAAAAAGAAAAAAATGTGCTGTGAAATTATGTAAAATTTGTTCGACTTTGATGTTTGGTCCCATTCAAAAGTTACGAGTGGCAGTACGTCCATACAGTACATAGTTATCATATATAGAATATGATAACTTCAATCATAGATGGAAGCTATCGTTTCTATTTTCATTCAATACAATAAAACGGACAATAAAAACTTTTTAAATTGAAAGGGGTATATTTCCAGGAGAGATGAAATTTTTGGAAAAGAAAGGTTTTGGCTTTCACTTTTCCATCTTCATATAAAAAAATGTGGGATTCTTCCGAAGAAAGATTAGATTAGATTATCAGGGAGCTGGCCCATGGCCTGATCCGAAGAAAGGAAGAAAGCAATCAATTTATTTCAGAAAGGTAACTCTATATGCAAAAAAGTAACTTTCAGGCACAAACTGAAAGGAAAGCCCTCTCTGAACAGTTAGAGCAAGCGCCAAACGTGATGGCGAGCCGGCCTAATGCGCACAAACTCATTTACAATGTAACCCCCACTGTACAGCCTGTACAGAGGCGTATCAGTACTTGTCCTCAGATGCTGTTCGCGTTTGGCATTGTCTGAATAATTTGTGTTGTTTCTGAAAAAATTTCATCGCCTAACAAAAAACCAGTCATCGAGTGTCAGGCACGTTAAATAATTTTCAATGTGTTGTGTTGAATGTGAGTCGTATACGTTATCAAATGTGAAAAATAAAATATCTCTCGCTACAGGTAACACTAAATAAATTCAAAAAATAACTATTTCAACACAAATCTTTATTTTGTATTAGGTATTTCAATAAAAACTAGTGTCCGACCGAAACTGGTTTTTACGACTGAAATCGAATTTCGGCAACGGTCTTAGTTTCGGCCGAAACCGAAACTTCCTTACAAGGATTATGTTTTGAGGGAAAAATAAAGAAAACGTTATTTTAATCAGTTTTTTATTCTTGAATCACAACGTTATACAGTCTTCGATATTTGCTCTTATTGATAATCAACAAATCAACATAACAACCCCTCATTTAAAAAAAAATATTAATTGCACCTTAAAAATACTCAAAATAGGCGAGGTGTTTATTTCAGTAGGTGTAGATTCTTCTTTCGACTATTATTAATGGTTTTTCAAAAATATTAAACATAAAATTACTTATTTAAGTTGTTACCTAATATCACAATAGGAACTCAATTGAATAGAAAGGATTATATTGTTGGGAGTGACTATGGAAGTGACTGTGGGAATCTTTCAAAGAAAAGAAGGAAGTAATCAATTTTGAAGTGAGTAACTATATACATAGATGTGTAGATCATGCAAAAAAGTAACTTTCAGACACAAACTCGAAGAAAAAAAACCCTCCTGAAACAGCTACTTTCAAATAGGCGAATGAATGTCATTACGATGTCATCGATGACATAAACAGATAAAACTTATTCCGTGACCTAAAAATCTTAATTCATGAATGAATTGTGTGTTTTTTCGTATAATATTATCCTGAAGAGTCCCAAGGCAAGTGTCTTATGGCGAAACATCGATGTCTACCAGTGAGGATGACAGTGTTCCATGTAAGTGCAATTTTTTACTATTCATTTAGTATAGAACTCCAGTGAAAGATGATTGATGTTATTCCATAACGAATGTTTGGAATACAAACTGAGTAGAGAATAGTGTCTTCTGTGTAATTCAGTGTTCATATAAAAGTATTTGTTTCGAAAAATTTGTTTTTCATGTGATTCAATGTTTATATGAAAGTAGCTGTTTCAGGAGGGGTTTACATGTTCTACACATCCATGTATACAGTTACTTATTTCAAAATTGATTACTTTTTTCTTTTCTTTGGATGATTCCCACATTTTTTTGTATCAAGATGGGGTAGTAGAAAGCCATAAACTTTCTTTCCTAGGTACTTAATATTTATGTAATAAACAACGTAAATCACAAAGTGAGTCACGACATGATAAGGCACGTGGACGCGGCAAAATGTCTTCGTCGCTTGTCGCGCCGAACATGACCGATCACATCGCGGAAACTCCCGAATGCAGTTTCGGTTTCGGTCGTAGTATCGGCAGGTTTGCCGCCGAAACCCGCTTTTTTTTCTAAACTCGACCGAAACCGAACTTTCGGTATTAAAAACCATGGAAAGAATGGTTAAAGAAGGGGAACAATTAATTTCTGCAAATAACGGGGAAGTAAAGTTTTCCACTTCAAGAAAGAAGCGGCCTAGAAGATCACCAGTAAATAATATTTCCGAGTATGAGTATTCCAATATTAGACGGATTATTTACGACTTTCATAACACGGAAGAGTCTCGTGTTACGGTAAAAAAGTTTCAATACAAAATTAGTGATGTTTTAGGAATTGTGGCTTCCGAAACATCTCTTCATTTCAAATGGAGATGAACTGAAAATAATAGAAAAATATCCATAGGCAATAGAGCATTGAGAATCAAGTATTTACAAAAGAAAAAAAATTCGTAGCCAACCAGCGTCCAATTGTGTTCCTTGATAAAACATACCTTCATAGTGGACGGATAAATCAACTAAAGGGTTATTTCAAACTATTGCGAAGGGACTAAGACTCATTATTGTCGATGCAGGAGGTGAAAACGTCAGGTGATTATCATTCAGAAATGAATTCTGAAAATTATGGTAAATGGTTACAAGAAAAGTTTATACCAAATTTACCTGGGAATTCGGTAGTAGTGACCGATAATGGTCCAAATTAATCCAGCCCCCAACACAAATTCTAGGAAGGCTGATATGGATAAGTGGCTGCTCGAAAAAAGCATTATGCTCACCTCTAACATGCTCAAATCCGAATTATACGAGTTGGTCAAGGTAAATAAAAAGCATCATATTAGATACAAATTCGATGAGGTTCTGCTTGAACACGGACATACCGTTTTGCGACTTCCACCTTAGCATCCGGATTTGAATCCCATTGAACTCATTTGGGCTACTGTCAAAAACAACGTTTTCCAAAAGAATGTAACTTTCAAGTTGAAAGGTGTGAGGAAACTGGCGGGCATGAGTTTGATCAAATCACTTCCGAGGAATGGCAAAGCGTTGTCGACATGTAGTAGATATAGAGCGGAAATATTGGGAAAATGAAACATCCACAGACGTTCAAACAGAGGTAAATCCAGTGATTATAAATTTGAATGACAATAGCAGCACAAGCAGCAGTGAAAATGAGGAAAATTTGTATTCAGAAAGTGATTCATTTAAGTTTATTTCTGGATAAGTGTATCATTATATATATTTCAATGAACTCTACTACTACCTATACTACTAAATAAAATATGAAAAGAAGTTACAAAGGAGTCATGTTCCATTTGCTATCCTTATTAAAACTAATTATAGGTACGACACTGGCCGGCATGTGGCTCATCGTAATCCAATAGTAAATTGGTTGGGAGAGTTAATACCTGCTCGATTGCTTGCCATCAACTGTAGCATGTACTGTAGTTTCATATAAACATTTTATTAACTTTTGAAACAAATACTTTTATATGAACACTGAAATTTACAAAAAACACTATTCTCTATTCAGTTTTTATTTTAAACATCCGTAATGGAATTGAATTAGATATCATTCACAGGATTGCTACACAATAAAGTAAATGAAAGGAGTAAAATTTCACTCACATGGATGTTTCGCCGTAAGACACTTGCCTTATCAGTTCTTCAGTACCAAATTTGAATAACATTATGAGAAAAAACACTCAATTATTTCAGAAAATTATGACTTAATTTCACGAATGAGTTAATCTACTCATGTTATCGATGACAGTCGTAATAACATTCATTCGCTTGATTGATTAAATCTCATCTATAGGAATCTTGTTCAAATTGAACGGTGTATATTTGTTGGAGAAGCAGAAAGCTTAAACATTTCTCTCTCAAGAAATTTTTATTCTATTATATTCTATTTAATTAACAATCAAGAATAGATTTGAAAATTTCTCACAATTATATGATCTCCTTCTTTAGCAGATCTTCTATTTTTATTTCCGACTTTTTCAGCATTTGCAATATGAAAATAACTATCGACAAAATCATAATTATACAACATTGTTTAGTTTTCTTTAAAATTGAATAACTTGTTCATAAAAAATAGTTGAATAATACTTTTTGCAAACAAGCAGAATAGAAACTATTTTAAAAATTAAAAGTTTGCGTTTCATCATTACACTATATTCAGAAGTCATAAACATTCTGCTGATCTAGTACATATTTCTAGGTAAATATAAACAAACATACAACATAGTGAACTATTATACTTAAAAAAAAACTCACACAAAACGCAGGGATTTTCTAGTTCAAAGTGCATTCTTCCATTTTCATCTCGTGAATTCTGACTAATTTTACGATTGCTTTAGTTTTTCCTTGAACATATTCTTCAATTGGTTGCAACGACATCACTTGATGCTTCAGTCGATACTGCACAGTTTCACGAATGGATTTTTTAATAAATCTTTCTAAGGCATCTTGTTTTGATGGGTCTATCTCCAGGGTATTTCTATCCTTCAACAATTTGATATCTTGCAGCTCCGCATTGAGACCTCTGTTAATAAAAAGACTCTCCACTATTTTTATTTTGCCTTCTTTACTTTTGAATGGATGGCTCATTGCGCTAGATGCATAAGTCACTAGCGATATCAAATATTTGGGTGGTTTTGATATCTCTTTCAATAATTTCAAATTCCATGAAACAATGTCATTTCTTACATCGATGATTTTTTCGGATATAGTTCCACCACTTTTTTTTGGAAATTTTCTTTGGACGTCAGACATTTTTGAGTTCATTTTGTACGTAGGAATGGCAAATTGCCAAAGACTCGGAAGGTATGACTTTGACATTCATTAAATACCTGTACAGGTATAATATCTGATCTTCCCGCATTGCTATCCATAAATATACTGAGTTTCAATGGTTCTATTCGAGTTTGATTTTCGAAGAAGATTTAAGAAATGATAATCTTATTTCATGTTCCAACTGATTTGTATTCAGAAATGTATCTGAAACAATAAGGAGGATTAGGATTACTTAGAGAAAATGTACATAAATTCCACAATTCTTCACCGATAATTACCTGGCTTCAGTATTTCAATTATTTAGCAAATTTGTTCACATCTTGGTATAGGCAGGTACAAAGTGAGCCGGTCTATTCGACTCTCCACTCAGTGGCGGCGCAAGACCTAAATTTAATGTGGGCAACATACTTTTCGCGAGGCCCTCTGATGATGCAAGAAGAAAGATTTATAAAAAAAATCGAATTGAACAATTGATAATTCATTAAGAAATCCCAAATCTTCTACTGATGTACTTTTTTGGAACAAAAAAAATTGAAAATAAAAAAAAATCGACTCAAAAGTAATAAAAAAAATGTCTGGGTCGCCGTCAGTTAAAGTCGCTATTTGCTCACTTCAATTAAAGAAAAAAAATTCTTTTTCTTTTTCTGAACCAAATTCCCATTTTCCTGCTTTATCTCTATCTTTTTTAGTGCCTAAGCCTGACATGTTTGATCAATTAGAAAGAATGCACCAATATTGTAGCCTATTAAAAAAATTATAATAACATTTGTTGATACTTTTCTCTTTCCTTAGGTATAATTAACTCATGAATAGTTGGACTAATTCTTTTACGAAGACTTTTAGGAAAAAAAGTTATATGAAGTACTGGTGATATTTTGACCCCATCTATACATTCCCGAGAGGAAAAGAGGAAGTTCAGGGACACCTTGTAGAATATAAAACAATCTCCAAATACGCAAACTTGGCACAGATTGCATGCTGTGCATTTTACTACAGTACAGTGACCGGATCAAAGTCGCAATGTCAGCTATAATTCTTTATAAATATTGAGGGAGGTCAAGATCATTAACAGACAACAGACAGTATTCAGATTTTCATTTGAGTATCGATTGATCATCAGCAATGCAGCACATCTCCTTCTCTTCGATCCTGCTAGGTGGCAGTATAATGTAAGTTTTTGGTGTTTAATGTATTTTTCTTATTAACATTTTGAGTGTGAGTTCATTTAAAATATTTTTTCCGTTTCTTTTACAATAAATATTCAATTAAGTTTCAAATGAGTTCTTTCATTATTTTGGATGAATGAATGAATGGGTGAAACAGCAAATAAAAATCGTCTCGTAAATAGCAATGCGAGTACTAAGTTGCGACACGTGGTGGAGGCGCCTCTCTCGTTCTCGGGGGCTTCGTTCTTCATAATGGGCCTGCGAAACTAGTTTTTCAAGACAAAAAGTTGAAATGTTTGATTATAACTAATATTTTGTGTTAATTAGCTGAAAAGTGCATTTTTATTAGGTTTTACAATGATGAGAGAATTTAATAGCTGTTTCATCCAGTAAAATTACAGTTTTTTTATTTTCAATATATTTCCAATGAATGTTTTTTTTTGTTGTTCAATCATCAGTTGGTTTTATGCTTCAATTGTTTTTTTTCAATCCATATACAACCTATTATTTCAGTCAAATTTTTATATGTTTCCTTTCTCAAATTATGAGTGATACACTTTCTAATAACTGTTCATCAGCTTAGAAAGAAAAGTATTACTGAAGTTGAGCAATCGTAAAGAATATCTGTTCATTCAGCTTCTTATGATTGCCAATAAAATAATTTGACAATTTTTTTCATATCTTGTCTGTAAATTTCGAAAGTATGAGCGGTACATTTTCCAATATCTGTTTCATCAGCTTGGAACTGTACTGTTGAGATTGGCTAAACGTATGGAATATCTGTTCATCCAGCTCCTTACGATTACCCATCACATGATTTCGAAATTTTGCATTCGTATTTGACTTTTTGGAATATAAATGATACAACTACCAATATCTGTTACATCAGCTTGGGAATGTGTATCATAGTATCAATTAGTTGGATTTTATTGGTAATGACTCGCAAAAATCCTAGTCGTCGTCAACGTCAGCTCATTAAAGAATTGAAGGCGAAACTAGCATTAAAACAAGCAGTAAAAAAACAAAAATTGATAGTAAGCATCAGTCTTTCCCTTTTAGTAGACATCTATGAAACCAACCCCAAATTTTTTCTTAACCCTGAACAAATGTCAAAGTGTTCTGAAAAGTGTTCTGAAAAAGAGTTGACAAATGAAGAAAAATTACAAGAGAAATTTAAAATATTATTTGGTGATGATTGAGTATGATATATATTTTAAGACTTCATGATTACTATTAACTAATTATTAATTCTATTATATTATTTACACAAAAGTGAATATAGATTTGGTGATTTTGTTTTTTTAAATTATCAATATTATAGTTATCTCTGGCGAAAGTTCCTTATACGAAGAAGTAGATAGATTCTGATGTATTCTCATACATTTTTGTAATATTTCTTGAATTTTATAAAGACCACATATGTTGGTAGAAGGTTTTTATTGATTGATGATTTTTTTTAACAAAAAATACATATACACAGCATAAACATAACTCATCATTAATGTTTAACCACAATCAAATAATCTATATATAAAATACAAATAACATGGTAATAAATAGGAATGTCAGGTAGAAAACCTTTTACTAGAGGAGATAAACTTTTGGTGAAACTAACAGAGAAAAATTTTAACCCCAGCCACCGAAGTACGGAATTGTTTTTGAACCCAATTGACCGATCAGAAAATATATTTGCCAGATCCACACAAACTCCACGTTCCCCACAAAAACCACTGAGTCCCATAACTGTACAAAAAGAATCCAATAGACTTTTCGAAGAAGCTTGTAACGTTGAACCTTTCACTGAAAACAAAGACAGACTTTCAGACAATCAAGACAGTGAAAACAAAATTTTTGACGAGAAAACACAGTTGACTCAGGAAAATTTTGAAATTAACGACAGTTACTTCGAAACTTTTCAACAAGATTACTTAAGAAATACCGGGGAGGAAACTGAAAACAACGAAAAATTCATTCAACAGTTACTCTCTCAATCGATAAATAAATCTTTAGACGAATCCCCAGCACGAATTCACACTCAACAACCAATCTTAAAAAACATGGCCAATATTACACTGACAGACGCCTTCACAGCAGCAAAATCGGCAGCGACCCCAACCTTTATTTCACCACAAACTTTCAATCCAAACAAGGGGAATGCAAACTCATTCATTAATTGCTATGAACGTACCTCAATAGCAAACGGTTGGGATGATAAACTGAAAATATACTACTTCGGGACATTCTTAGAGGGTGCAGCGAACATCTGGTACAAAATTTACAGTGAAGAAGCGGATAATGCAGCAAAAACCTGGAAAGAAATCTGCAAAGATTTTATAAAGGAATTTGGAGATGAAGATATCAAAAGGAGTTTGGAAGCCCGCCTACTTCAAAGGAAACAAGAAGAAAATGAACCCGTTAAGTCCTACTACTACGACCTGAAAACAATGTTCTACGAATATGACCCTTCACTAAATGCCGAGGAATTTCGCAAATTTTTTGAGAATGGAATCAGACCCGAAGTATATGCAGCATATCGTCTGATAAGACCAGACACAATGGATATGGATAGTTTCAAGACTATCATCAATAAATTAGATGATATAATTTCGAAATCTTCTCTCAGCACCATTCCGCTAGCTACTCAAAATACTACTACAACTATGACAAATCGAAATTCATTTCATGGGCCACAAAGATACCAATTCTCAAATCAACATCATCAAAACAACCAATTTCAGCCACAGGATCACTATGCCAACCAACGCCAGTCACACTACCAACCGAATCAGTTTTTTCGAGGAAATCAAAGACATAATTACTACCAACCACGTCCTACCTACAACCAAAATCACAATAACCAATACATGGGACCACGATACAACCCGCAACAAAATCCGAGGAATTTTCAAACAAACCCAAGATCCCAACAAAATTCTAATTACCTAAATTAGCCAAGAAATCATCAGAACAACCAGAATACATCATATGTTCCAAACACAAGAACAACAGACGGTAGGCCTAAGTGCTACAACTGCGGAAGAATTGGACATTTTGCTTCAGAGTGTCGGGATAGACAAAACCCAAATGGCAATGGACATCGCAACTGAACCCTGGTGCTGTCCTATCCACGAACAGGGTTCACAACCCCCCACAGCAATACAACATACTGACAATAGACGGCACCGTAAATAACTAAAACGTTAAAATGATTTTAGACACAGGGGCAGAACAAAATATAGTAAGCAGAGACTTGGTTAACTCTTGTATACACAATGATATCAATAAATATCTGTTAGCAGTAGAGGGTAGAAGAATTCCAACTCTTGGCAAAACAAAAATATCAGTGAAAATTTAAAATCTGAGTACAACTTGTGATACTATAGTTATAGATAAGCTACCACATCCCCTGATACTTGGAATGGAATTTTTGAGAAATCATAAAGCAATAATAGATTTTGATAAGAATTCAATAAAAGTCAGTAATAAAAATGCCAACGTAATTATTAATTTGTCCCAGAATAAGGAAGAGAGATTTGTAGTGTCTACGATAAAGAATTTAGGAAAATGTTTCTCATACAAGGACCTATATCAGGAAGAGTGCAAAAATAATTTAAGAAAAACCCTTAATGATATTGGGACTGTATCATCAAATAGAAATAAAGAAAATTTACAAAAGATAGATAAAAAAAATATCCAGTGAGGCTCTATTCAACATTAGTTTCGATAATATTTGTCAGTTAGATGAACACCCAGCCACTAATCTGCATCATGAACACGACAATTTCGAAGAAGAAATACACAAGGATCATCTTATTATACCACCACCAGCGGAATTCAGTGATAATATTACTATGGAAGAAAAGAATAGTTCAAGAAACCCCTCAACACTTGAAGATAAGATTGTTATACAGGATGACTGGCACGACGATAGGGAAATAAAAAATGTAATAAAGGTCACACTCACTGACGATTTTGTTGTTCTACCAGGCATCGATTACTACTTACCAGTTCAAACCGAGAATAGCACAACAGACCAATAAAGTTTTTAAATTATTGAAGAATATTTTTTGAAAAATGGACTCATCTGTATTGAACATCCAATATTGTTGAACCAGCCCCACATTCTTGTGTGTTGCTTGAAATATCACCAAATAAAACCTTTCAAAGGGTCTACAATTGGATTATTTTTTGAGAATAATGAAATATCGAATACAGCCCTACTACTCTATACTTCAGAATGCGATGAAGAGGTAACCATTAAAGACCACAACTTAGACCATATAGAAGAAGGAGTCTTCAAAACTCAGCTTACGGAATTACTAGAAGAATATCAGGATGTATAACATCGGATAGACGTAGGAGATGCAACGCCAATAAAATGTCGTCCTTATAGGGCAAGCTAAAAGGAAAGGGAAATAATAGAGGAGCAAATTTCTGAAATGCTAAAACATAATATAATTATACCATGCCATTCTCCGTGGGCTAGTCCGATGGTGTTAGTTCGGAAGGAGGATGGTTCCATTCGTTTCTGCGTCGATTATAGAAAAGTAAACAGTGTAACAAAAAAAACCACATACCCAATTCCCAACATGGATGACATCCTGGCATATCTTGGAGGGGCAAAATATTTTTTTACCCTAGATATGTTTAGCGGTTATTGGCAAGTGAAAATCGAAAAAAACTCAAAACAATATACAGCATTCACTACATAAGGTCACGGCACTTATTAATTTAAAGTTTTAAGTTTTGGCTTATGTAACGCTCCAGGAACTTTCCAGCAACTCGCAGATAGAGTATTTGAAGGGATGAAATGGAGGGATGTCCTTGTCTATCTTGATTATATAATTGTCTTCTCTGATACACTGGAAGCTCATCTGGAGAAATTAAAAAATGTTTTTGAGAGATTACGGAATGCAGGCTTGACCTTGAAACCAAGCAAATGTGTTTACGTGAAAAATAATGTGAAAGTCTTGGAACATATTGTTAGTGATGAAAGAATTTCACCTGACCAGAGCATTCTCGTTTCAATTGAAAAATTTCCTCAACCTAAGAGTGTTAAACAAGTACAAAGTTTTATTAGCCTATGTAATTTCTATAAAAAAATTATAAAGGATTCTGCAACTATAGCCTGTCCTCTACATGATGTCACAAAAAAACAATTAAAATTCAAATGGGGTGAAGAACAACAGAAAGCTTCTGATATGCTCAAAACAAAACTCATAACTGCCCCAGTTCTACAGCATTTTGACCCCAACAAAGAATGCGAATTACGAGTTGATGCGAGTACAGTAGGAATTGGGCCAATTTTATTTCAAGAAGGTGCAGACAAACAACAACACCCAGTAGCATATATAAGTAGAAGTCTAACAGAAAATTAAGCAAACTATACCATAACTGAATAAGAGGGACTTGCAGCAATGTGGTCATTATCTTATCTGCGTCATTTAATATATGGTAGGCTAGTGAAAATTGTAACCGATCACCACGCTCTCTGCTACATAAAATCACTGAAGGATCCCACAGAAAAACTTGCTAGATGGTCTCTGAAATTATCGGAGTATGACTACAGCATAATTAATAAAAATGGAAGCAAACACATGGATGCAGACTGCTTATCAAGGAATCCTGTCCTTAATAATGAAAACGATAATACGTTCGAAGATATCCCTACTTTTCTGCTACTACCAACAGGTATTGCAGAGCATCAACAACTTGACTCCGAACTTCGAAAAATATTCAACATTATAAAGGACCCTTTGAATACATCTGCCACCATCGGCATGAAAAGACGTGCAAAAAATTTCAGAATTATTGATGGTGTACTATACAAATCCAATCCTAATCCTGAAGCACTAAGACACCTGCTAGTAATCCCAAAACATTTAGTGAGCGAAATTTTAGTTACAAATCACTCTGAACCACTTTCTGGACATTTGAGCATAGCTAAAACATTACACAGAATCAAGTCAAGGTACTACTGGATAAACTCGTACAAAAATGTAGAAAAATTTGTAAAAGGATGCACCGATTGCCAAGCTCGAAAAGTACAAAAGAATAAAAAACCAGCAGGCCTTTTACAGCTAATCCCTGTAGGAACCCCTTTTGAGAAAGTGGGAATAGACCTGTTAGGCCCTTTCCGCAAAAGTAGAAATGGGAATACGATGATGGCGGTAGCCACAGATTACGCAACGAGATGTGCAGAGGCAGAAGCCTTGCCTCATGGAAGAGCAGGTCCAGTTGCAAAATTCATTCTAGAGAAAATAATTACCCGTCATGGTTCACCAAGACACTTATTGTGCGATCGCGGAAAAACCTTCATGTCACAACTTGTACAAGAGTTACTACTCATAATGGGAACCATCAACCAGTACACAACAGCATACCACCCTAGTTGCAATGGGCTGGTAGAGCCTTTCAATGGTAGTTTGGCAAACATGCTGTTAATGTACACCAACACCGAACAAACCGACTGGGACGAATACATACCTCATGTCACTTTTGCATACAACACAGCAAGACAAGACACAACTTAATATTTACCTTTCATGTTAGTATACGCCGGAGAATCCATTCTTCCAACCGAAGCTAACCTGATGTCAACCTTGAACTCACCAGATGCCCAGTGTTATAGTGGGGACAACTATATTGAAACGACACTTGGCATAGACTGGTTTATTGCGTTCTTTCCAATACTGTAATGAGATGCGCTTGCGCATTACTCATGACACCCAGCAAATAAGGGAAAGAGCACTTGCTGTACGGAATGAGGCGATTGAAAATATTCGTAAAAGGCAAGGACTAGACAAGGAAAGATACGACGACAAGCATCGTCATTTAGAATTTGACATTGGAGACACAGTCAAAGTGTTTACTCCAGTCTGCAAAGTAGGAGAGAGTGAAAAGCTGATACTTAGATGGTCCATACTACATCACTAGAAAAATAGAAGTAGATTACGAAGTGAAAAAAGGCACTGCAGCGAACTCCAAAAAAGAAATAGTCCATGTGGGTCGTATTCTCCCCTACTATGACCCATGGACTCCCAAACCAGAAGATGATACAGAAATAGAGGATTGAGAAATATGAAGAAATGAGTTCTTTCATTATTTGGGCCATGGACTCCCAAACCAGAAGATAATACAGAAATAGAGGATTGAGAAATATGAAGAAATGAGTTCTTTCATTATTTGGGATGAATGAATGAATGGGTGAAACAGCAAATAAAAATCCTCTCGTTAATAGCCAAGCGAGTACTGAGTTGCGACACGTTACAGTTACACCAATGTCGGACCAGAATTAGCCAAAAAAATTTAAAAAATTGATGGATATAAAGAAAATAAAAAAACAATAATGCATCACTTTTTCTATTTCCAACTGATGATATAGAAGTCAAATACATGATTTCGCAACTGAAGAACAAAAAATCGGCGGGACCCGATGGCTTCAAAGCAGAAAAACTGAAAATGATTGCAGACTACATCACTCCTCCTCTTGTCCATATCATCAATAATTTATTTGATACTGGCATCTTTCCTTCTATACTTGAAACATCTACAGTCATACCAATATACAAAAATGGCAATAAAACCGAAATGTCTAATTATCGCTCTATTGCACTGATATCTAACTTCAGCAAAATAATTGAGAAAATAATAAAGAAAAGATTAAATTCATTTTTCAAAAAACGCAATATTCTATCAGCATCACAATTTGGTTTTAGAGAAGGAAAATCGACACAAGAAGTTATTAGGGCATTAACAACAAAAATTTACTGTGCAATTGATACAAAGAAACCAACAATAGGAGTTTTTATAGACATGGCAAAAGCCTTCGACACTGTCGATCACTCAGTTCTCCTAGAAGTCTGGGAAGACGTGGGTGTACGTGGTACAGCGCATAGTCTAATGACGTCATACTTGACTGGCAGAACACAGCGAGTTAAAGTACGAATCCACATCAGTGAAAAAAAATCAATTACATGTGGTGTACCTCAAGGTACGGTGTTCTCTTCATAATATATATGAACAATCTCTTCTTCACAAAAGGAGACTGTGAAATAATAAGTTTCGCAGATGATACTGTCATTATACACGAAGACGAAACCTGGCAAAAACTGAAGAAAAAAATTGAAAATAACTTTCCTCACATTATAAAATGGCTGAATCATAGACTGCTTTCGATAAACCTAAAGAAAACCGTTTACTTACCTTTTTGCAGCAACAAAACAGGTCTTCCACATTTCAATCAAATTACATTGGATGATAACTTCACCATAGTCTCAGCAGATAAAATCAAATACCTTGGAATCATAATTGATAGACATTTGAAATGGAACTCACAGGTAGAATATCTAGAAGTGGCAAAAAACCGTTTTCTGAGAATGATTCTAAACAGAAATAATAGCTATTCAAGCGACGCTCTTCATGAAGAGTCTAATATGTTTGATCTGAAACAACTATTTTTCATTAGCATAACTACAATGCAGTTCTTAAATAAAAATGAACTCCAGAAACTATCCCATGCTTATAAAACGAGGCAAATTGGTAACTTCTCAATACCCTTCGCATCCAAATCAATTGGTCAAAACTGTTATAGAGTCCTAGCTCCAAAGGCATTTAATATACTTCCTAAAGAATTGAAAAACGAGACTTCCAAATTCAGATTCAAGAAAGGAATAAAACTCTTCACGAAACAATCTGCACGATATGAGACTCGTGCACTAATTGAAAACTAAAAAGAAAAAAATAGAAAAACAATAATTTTGTTAACTACTATATTGATTGTTCACCATAAATTCCCATAATGAAAAAATCACATTTCCAATACACACATAGACCACTCACAAGTACACATATATTTAAGCGTAATAATATAAATTCTTTATATTCGTTCATTTTTAGATTGAAATTTCAATAGTTATTTTTATATAGTAACTCAAACATGTATATACATTCTACATTTGAATTAATTTTAGATTTTCTTTTTATATTTTGACCTCTAATTTTACTCTGAATATTATATTGTTATACTACTTTAAATTAGCCATATATGTATATATATATCCACACACAAGCAGTATTGCTTCCGTGATATTACTTTATTCACAATCTGTACCCTATATTGCTGTGAATTAATTATTATTATTATTATAATTCGGCATATCATTGATATATTGTAAAAAAATGAGTGGTTCCAAAATAGAGCCATGAGGAACTCCTAGGTCTATGCTATACGATTGAGAGTAACAGTTATCAATTTTAACATGTATTTTCCTTTGAGTCAAGTACGACCTGAGCCACTGTAGAAAGATACCTTTGAAACCCATTGCATATAGTTTACTGCAAACAATATAGGGGTCAATAATGTCAGAAGCTTTCGATAGGTCAAAGAAAAGAGCACCAACATACTTTCCTCCATCAAGTGAGTCATAAACATACTTGAAAAAAGTATAAAATGCACTTTCCGATGACTTACCTGGAGAAAAACCATGCTGAAATTTAGAAATGATGCCAAACCGATCTAAGAATACTAGCATTTTATTGTAGATACACCTTTCGACTATTTTACACAGTACTGTAGGTACTGTTACAGGTCTATGGTTCTCAATCATAGTTGGATCACCTTTTTTGAGAACCGGCGTAACCGATCCAATTTTCAGTTTGTCGAGGAAAATTCCGGTTTCCACTGAAATATTTATCATATATGCCAGAGGTTTTATGATTTTTGTAGAAATGCAATCGATTCCCACAGAATTTGTGTTTTTCAGGCTAGATATTTTTTCGCAAATATCTATTGGGTTTACGGGAGTAAAATAAAAGGTGTCAGTTAGCAATGGTTGAAAAATATACACCAAAAGTATTAGCGACTATATTTCTATCACTTACTATTTTGTTATTTAGCATCAATTGATGATTGAATCACAACTCGGTCCTGCCTGTCTGATTTTTAACCATATTCCATATTTTCTTTTTCTTGTTGACTCTTGCATTGAGTGAATCCTGGTGAAATGAGTATTTAGCTTCATTTCTTTTTTTAGCATACAATTTTTTTGAGTCTTGGTAGTGTTTGTTAAGTTCTGGATCATCCACATTTTTGGTTAACCAAAAGAGATTTTTGAGACTATTTTTCATGAAAATTATTTCTTTGGTTACCCACTGCTTTTTGTGCGTCTGTATTTCAATATTATCGGTCTTTTTCACAGTAGGGCATGTTAAATGATTCCAATATGTTGAAATATTCAAGAAAGTTTCAAAGGCGTATTGAATACAATTAGAGTTTTCATAAACTGAACTGAAGTTCTCACTTTCTAGGCAAGCTAGGAGATTTGCAAGATTTTCATCACATGTGCTGGTGAAACTGATTGTTTTTTGGTTATTCAATCTTTTTAATTGAGAATTCAAAATTTCGAAAGAGAGATTCAAGTGGTCCGCAAGGTTTACATTGACAACTCTTTCATTATGATTTTCTTCTGGAATATTCGTCAGGAAATAATCAATCTTTGTAATACTTGTTTTTCCATTCTCGTCGGTTCAAAGCTTTTGAATCTGAGGTTGAAACTGTGTATCAAATCATTTGAAGATGTCTTATCATTTGAATTACAAAAATAATTAATATTCAAATCTCCGCATATTACGATATTTCTGAATTTTTTGTCATAATATTGTACTACAATATATCTGTACTACCTTTAGGAGGCCTATATAATAAAATGAGACAGTATGTTGTCAAGGTTTGCTTCATTTTTATGAACTAATGATTTTTTTATTAAAATTAGCACTCCACCATGGATATGGTTTCATCTAGTGAAGTGACTAGCTATTGTCGCAACTTAGTATTCGCATTGTTATTTACGAGAGGATTTTTATCTGCTGTTTCATCCATTCATTCATCCAAAATAATGACAGAACTCATTTAAAACTTAATTGAATATTTATTGTGAAAGAAACGGAAAAAATACTTTAAATAAAGTCACACTCAAAATGTTAATAAGAAAAATACATTAAACCACAAAAAATTACATTATACTGCTACCCAGCAGGATCGAAGAGAAGGAAATGTGCTGCATTGCTGATGATCAATCGATACTCAAATGAACACTGAATACTGTCCGTTGTCTGTTAATGATCTTGACTTCCCTCAATATTTATAAAGAATTATACGCTGACATTGCGACTTTGATCCGGTCAGTATACTGAGGTAAAATGCACAGCATGAAATCTGTGCCAAGTTTGCGTATTTGGAGATTGTTTTATATTCTATATCCTGTGATCGGATCAATGTTGACGTCTATGAACTTGAATTATTAAAAGATGGAATTCTGAATACTGAATGTTCTTGTGTTAGAATATTGAAGTGAGGTTGGAATATCTTTCAATTCATGTATTTACTCAATTGAATTTGAATTATTTCATGATTATTTTCTATATTTGACACTATTTCATAACTTCCAAAATAGATAGTGTCAATATTTAAGAAACTGCACCAGGTTTCAGATAAACATAAAATATCTGGGTTTTCGCAATGCATAATTTTCAAATTTTTTAAAATGAATTTATCAACTCCATTGGTAACTTAGAAGTGTTTTGCTGATTGGGGCTTTCGAAAGTGCTTACGAAATTGAAACCTCTTCATTATTACTTCATCTGGCCAATGTGAAGGGTCGTACAAAATAACACGAAGTTGCATGTCTGCTCCAATCTTGAAAGGTTTATATCTCCCTAGAGAACTCAGTTCGGTAACTTCAAACTCATACCCAGGAGACCGCTTCTCTAGATATGATTTTACCTTGTCTGCCGTCGAATGTGGTTTGCACCGTCCGGTATACAGCCAAAGCCTTAGTTCACGCCCGCTAAAATCGTCATGCTTATCAACTGATTTAGTACCTACAAGGTATTTTATCTCTTTTTTATCCCTTTTTCTCGACAGTTGTGTCTGTTGTTCTGTAGAATTAACATACAAATCAGTTTGGTTTTTTGGGGTTTTCTTTTTTGCTCTTTATTTCTGTCCATATTTGTTTTTCTGCTGGAACTTTTTGCTCGCATTCTGAGAGAGAAATCACTGTATCTTCTGATGACCTTGATATATATGACTGGTCCAGATCAAACGATTCGACTAAATCTTTTTTTCTTCGTATCACATAAGAGTCTCAACAATTCGATGTTAGAATCTTTAAGATTTTTTATATTCCTAGTGCCATGGCACTTACTAGGAAGTGCCATGCATTGTCATCTTTATAAATTCAAAAGTGGAGTCCTACACAAATCTGTTTGTGCGTTAAGGGTTTTATATTTTGAGTTTTTAATTGATTTATTGATTTCCATGGCTTCCAACAAATCCAATTTCCTTCCTTTACTACATGTATGTAAGATTTTGAGGTTTTCCTTACTTATTTTGTGGTTTGTTTCTTGTAGATGTTCGTACATAGAAGATTTTTTGTCTACACCGATGTGTTCACGGAGTCTTGCTTCGAAATTTCTGCCGGTCTGGCCTGTATATACTGCAGAGCATTCACTACATACAATTCTATACATATATGCCAGATTTCTTGATTCTGTCCCGTCTAGGTTTTGCATTAAATATGATTTTGCCTAAATTATTATTACTTATGAAAGATGTTATTATGTTGAATTTGGAAAAGTAATTTTGAATATTTACTGAAAGTTTACCTGAGTAATTATTGCTGCTATATCTGTATGTATTCTGTTCTTTGATGTGTGGGTACAGTTCTCCCATAACAGTTTTATGGGTTTTACCTGAAATAATCTTTTCAATTACGGACACAGGTACTTGAATATTGACCGCTATTATTTTCATGACTTTCAATTCATTCTGAAAATTGTCAACAGGTAAAGGGATTGTGGATGCTCTGTGTATCATGGACCTAAATGCTGCTAATTTATGTGAGGTTGGACTGAAATACAATCTGTAAATATATTCTTTCGATAGATATTATATTGAAAACCATTGTTAATTTTTAAAATATTCGAATCCAAGAAGTTCATTGTTTTGTTCTATTTCCCTTCCCTTTCGATATATACACTCCGATATTTCTATTTAGGTCAGTAGTACTAGAACACTTAAAAATGGTGTTAAAACCGAAACCTTGGTCGTATTAAAATCAATACATTAAGTAAGTGGAAATTAGACAAACTATTTTATTCCTATATCTAATATTTTAAACATATGGATGTGAATATATCAGTTGTTGAAGTTCTTCTAAAGTTGTTGATGATGGGTTCAATATCAATAATATTTTATGTCTCACGATTTGTTGTCGAAGAAAATATACAAAAAAATACATAACCTATTCTTTGAACAGTTATTTTTCAAAATTTCGCTCTTTTGCAATGTGGAGAGCTCCATGAATGAAAACCAAAATGGAACAATGAATGTTTTTATTCATTATTTGAATTGAGAAAATGTTTTGATTGACAATAAAATAAATACGACATGAACATATAATTTCCTCAAAATTTTATATTTTGCTAACTTTCCACAACATATGTAATTTCCGGAATTATATTAACTAGACTAGGTCACGACAAGTAAAGATAACAGAACTTGACATATATTTTAGGTTTGGGTTGTTCTGAATATTACTGTATTTTATTATAAGAATGTGCTTTGAAATATCTATTAGGTTTCAGTATTACTATGCTCATAATTCAGTCATGAAAAAACTCCGTAATGGGTGAAATGGAAGTTGATTGTCCATCATTTCGAATTGTAAAATACATAATGTCTTATTTCAGTTTATATTTTTGTTTTAGGTGATATTTGTATTTTCGCCTTATTGAGAATATATTGCCATTGTTAATTTTTCAAATTTTCTGGAGATGAGATTGACTTTACTATTACTTTCATTTGTGTTGCCTATCTCTCAGGTCCTACGCTTTGATAGATTGAAGGTGGTTTTTGCATAGTTGAAAAAAAAAAGACGAAGGGAGGAAGTTTCGTTTAGTGATCAGGATATAGGAGAGTAATAGTGAACATTTTCTTACGTTATTCAAATATATGAATTGTCAGCTTAGCATAGAATCAGTACTGAGTGTATTTACACTCTTCACTCATATTTCCCTTCCCAAGCCAAATTTCTCGTTTCCTTGGAATGTAAAACCGAAGGATTTTGGAGAATTCGTTTGTTTGAAAACAGGTGAGTGACAAAATCGTTAACAGATCTGATTTTTCATTCATACCATTTATTGGTCCTATTACGACACGGATTTGAATTTTCATTATAAATTGATCGAAATCATATTTTATCACACTCGGAAAAAATTAAATTACGCATTTGTTTACCGTTAGTCATTCGGAGTATTCCGAATATACCTGGAAAATATACCCTACCCAAGTGAAATTTCGATTTGGAAATCATTAGTCTCTTCAGTGTGTGTTCAAATATTCCATTTGTTTTCGTTGAACCATGGTAAGTGCTATTAAAAAAAAAATCGATCCGTTTTTTGCCGCTCGAACTCGCGATTATAATCAATAACCTAGTGAACGATTCACTTATTTTCATATCTAGTGAAATTTTTTGAATATTTTTTGAAATGGCGAAATCAAGGGACGAATTAAAATTAGAAAGACTCTTAGCTCAAAGGGAAAATATATTCAAGCATGCCCAGATATGTTATGATGCAGGAAAGGCTTTAGAAATTGATTCTGAAATGAGAACAAAAGGAAAAATTTCAATATTCGATACACCACATTTGATAAAACCTTCACTGAATACCGTGAAATAGTTCAAAATATTATTGAACAATTGATCCTGAAGAACCGATAAATTATAGTTTAATAGATGGTTTTGAAGATTCATATTGTCATATTGAATATCTTGCGGCAACATTTTTAGTTCAGCCGGTGACTTCTTTCTCGAATGTTTAATTTCGAAATGAAAAAATACCCAGGCTTCATATGCCGATAATAGAACCGAATATTTGTGACAATGATTTTTTCAATGTTTCAACTGAAAGATTTGTTTGATTCGTTTTATATTTTGGTTTTGAAGACCATTAGGTTGTCATTTTGTCATCATTCCATCAAATTTTTTTTTCTACACACACTTTTTACAACTTGGTTAACTTTATGTATTACATAGATGTCATTCGACGGAATGGGAAAGTCACACACTACCAACATTAAATTGCTTCATTATTACCAACAATAATTGAGGACATAACAGTAGATACTGGGTACTGGGTAAACATCATGAATGAAGTTTTAATTAACTCCTTGAATGTACGTTTTGTTCTTTAAATAATACCAATTAGAATCATATGATCTTCAACATACTCGATGACAAATAATTTCATGTGAGTCTAGGTAAAAACTATTTAAAATTTGAATATCGTGAATTTTATGTGTTTCTTTCTGTTCATCTGAAAATAATGATGATAATAATAATGATAATAATGATTATAATTCAGAAGTATTAATGTGTGCGGGCGGAATTCCGTCACATTTATTATCGAATAATGGAACATGTTCTTCATTACTCAGGCAGTTTCTTTTTTGGGGTAAATGAATTGGGGGTAACCTAAATTACATCAGTATTTGAGAAAATATGTTAAGATTCATCAATGATCACTATATTTATTGTCAATAGTTCGAATAACTTGCTTCATATGGGAAAAAAATAAGAACGTATAGTAAACGTCATTGTACAATTTATCGAAAATGAATTTTGACTCATACTAAAACACTGCAATTTCCAATAATAGATATACAGGATGGGTATCGAAAATGTAACCGTGATTCATCAATGTCGAGAAAGAACAAAAATTAAAAAAAAAAACGAACTGATGGCAAGTTTCAACCATTGCAAAACCTTCACTTTCAGAATATAGAATGTTATTCATTCCTTTTGTAATTCAATTCACGCACAGAAATTCTTGAAACGTTGAACAAGTTAAGTTAGGTCCCGTTCGAAAAATTTCTGGATTCACTGAATGAATGTGGAAACAAGCATTGTTTCAAAGGTTTTGCTTGTGAATGAAGCAATTCTTTGGTACTTTTCCGTCACAGATCCTGGCAAGATTATCAATGAACTATGTTAGTTTTCAAAGCACTGGCCAAACGAAGATGTGGCTAACAGGAAACTCTTTTCTGATTTTTTTGTTTTTTATTTCAGAATATTCTCAGGTAACATGGACTCGTACAGTCATTCGACACCAACTTAACAAAATATAAACAGAATCTTGGAAGAACACAGCTACTCTGTGAACGATTTTTTTCCGAAAGAGAAATTTAGCGAAATATCGATGAGCGTCAAGAAATTTCACACCATCACCAGTGACACAAATAACCTGCCGAGGGATTTCAATAAATTATGCACAATCTCAGGTTGAAGACAATTGCCAAATGATGGTCGACAATGTTGAGTGCTCCTACCCTCCTGTCATATAATCAATTCTAGAGGATTATAACTATTTTTCTCCGAATTCGGAAGAGAATGAGTTTTTCCAGAAGGAGCAATACAACAACAAATTCCATGAGATTAACAATTATAAATCTGCAATAGTAATAACAAAGTGCAATAGCTTCTTCGGATAAGAATCTAAGGCACCTGGAAAAACTATTGCATTTTGATACCTACACGTATTTCAGATTTATAATTGTAATCTCATAAATGAAACCAAGTTGAATTGTCTTCATTTTGATGAATTATTCATGAGTAGTTCCAGAATCATCAAATCTGATATCATGTCAACTGAAGTAGCAGAATGTTAGAATAATTTCATCAGTTATTAATATTGTCTCATACGATTTCATTCATCTCTTTGTACATTTTTTGTGTCACTTTGCTTTTTGATTATTTCACTGAATATTCTTGTACAAAATAAAAATATGAAAAATTTTATACAAAATATTTATATTTGTATCATATTCCTACATAAGGTCTCGCTTAGGTCAATTCATATTTTTATCTGCGATTTTGAAGTTTTTGTAATTGAGATGTTTGATGTAGATTAAACAATAATATATGGAACGCCGTTTTACTTTTTATTGTCATAAATATTCATTCCTCAATTTATTCAACTAACAATTTATTTGTTTGAATATAATTGATTCATGCATTTGTTCGACACATTGAAAACAATTGTTCGCAAAATTTGTTCAATTTCAAATGACACTTGATGAATTAATTTGTTCGATGAAAAGTTGCGAACAGTTATAATCAAGATTCATTGTTTGAAATTTTTGGAAGTAAATGTTTGTCATATATACTTTTTTTGTAACTATCGAATAATTTACTACAATTTCTGTGAAACATGAATAAAATTGTTATAGTTACATGAATTAAAACGATTGTTGATAATTTTAATTCGGCGCTAGCGTCGAACGGATTCTTGCAGAAGCTGAATTTTTAAATCTAGCAAAACGATAGTCTAGTGCACACGAAATGCACATGAAATGAGCCACTAGATATAGTTAGTGAAGCAAACAATCTTGGTGTTTTGATGGATGTAGATCTGAGATTTGAAAAATTCATAAATAAACTCTTACAACGTGCCTATTCTGCACTGAAAATCATTTATAGTTACCGACATATTCTACCTTATTATGTGAAAAACTCCTTTTGTGAATCTATGGTGTTTTCAGTTTTAATTTATGCGGATGTTCTTTATGGACCATGTTTAACCAATCAATACAAAAATAAGATTCAAAAAGTTGAAAACTCGTGCCTTAGGTTAATTTTTGGTATTGGTAGGCGACACAGGATCTCATATAAGCTTCAAGAAATTGAATGGCTGAAGATGGAGGAAAGAAGATTTCTTCACGCTGCCTATTTTTTCCATAATTTTAAATGTAAAAAAAAACCTTCATATATTCATAGGAAAATCACATATCGTACGGACATCCATATCCTGAATATTACATATAAAAATATAATTGCAATGCCAAAATTCAGAAAACAAATGTTCAGGCTGTCTTTCAGGTAACAAATTTGTTAGACTACATCATAAATGCAAAAATACGAAACTAATCTATCTAGCAGGTCACTATTAGCGATAGTGACAATTAAATTGGTATGACGCTGTCAGTTTGTGAATTTTTGAAATTGAATTAATACTAATTGTGTGTTGTTGTTCTGTTCTTAATTTGTTACTTTAATAATTCACTTGTTCCATTCGCAGGGGAATGGGTTAGAAGCTTCTAGAAGATATGCTGAAATGTATCTTCAACGGCAGCATCCTTCACATATAATATTAGCTCGACTTCATCAACGGTTACGAGAATATGGTTCATTCGACAAAAGAACGCAGGATTGTGGTCGCCATCGAGAAGTACGAACACCACAGCTTGAGGAAGCAGTACTTAATTTGATTGAAGAACAACCTACTACCAGTACTAGAAAGATTGCATTCCAGCTAAATGTTGATCATATGACACTGAAATTTCGGATACATCAGTAAAGTTGTCGATACAAATAATTTATAGAAACGAGTTGAACAGAAAGTTGTTCATAAAGAGATGCATAATAATTATAAACCTTCTGGTATATCTCTTGTATGAAGCGCCTAAGAGGTGTAACACCGCTCGAAGCGAAGCAGTAACTCGTCTTGATAATGCCATCTGAGATGATGGCGAAACGTCGACTATCGAATAGTATACAACGGATGAACACCCGGAAAAACAACACATCATATTCTACTGTAGAATTAACATACAAATCAGTTCGGTTTTTTGGGGTTTTCTTTTTGCTCTGTATTTCTGTCCATATTTGTTTTTCTGCTGGAACTTTTTGCTCGCATTCTGAGAGAGAAATCACTGTATCTACTGATGACCTTGATATAAATGACTGGTCCAGATCAAACGATTCGACTAAATCTTTTTTTCTTCGTATCACATAAGAGTCTCAACAATTCGATGTTAGAATCTTTATGATTTTTTATGTCAGTTTTCAGACTTGCTATCTCATCCAATAATATTTGAGTACAACGTGAGAACTTCAGATTTAACATTCGATACCTTAACGGGGAGATGAGGTCAACTAAGAAGAAGAAGAACTCAGGTAAAACTCAACAACATTTAAGGAGTAGGTAGTAGAGTGTTTATGGACACTGAACACGTAACGAATACCATTTTACCAGTATAGTAAGAAGTGAGTCAGGGTCAACTGGCTTCCGAACACGTAACAGCACACCTAGATAATGACAAATGAGATTTTGTCGAAACGTTTGTGAAATTAAAGATAATATCACATACACGGATCAAATACTCGGAAAAATCAGTTCAGCATATATTTCAATACATATATGTATATATATATATATATATATATATATATATATATATATATATCACACAAAATGGCTGCCTATAACGCATTCATATATAGAATGTTAAATATACCACTCAGCAATGAAGCCCGAAACAAAGAACGGAAAGTCATATACCAAATAGCGAACGAAAACGGATACACCCAGAAGACAATAGATGAACTAGAACGGAATAAACAGTATACAATGCTCGGACTGCAACAAATTCTATATCGGCCAAAGCAAGAAAAAACTGATCCAAAGGTACAATGAGCACAAAAAGGCATACATAAATCCAATAGTATATGAATCAAATCTCTCAACACACGCCATACAAAACAAACATAATTTCTCCCCACCAGAGAACATAAAACTCGTAAAACAAGTCAACAAGGGAAACCGCATGGACATTTGGGAAAACTTGAATGTCCATAAATTTAACAGTCATAAATCACTTATCGAGGAACAAGTACAAATCAAAACACAACAAGACCTCACATTCAATACATTAAACAAAACCATTCATATTCCTAGAGAAAATCTAACACAAAGAAGAGTAACTGATGCAGTGCAAATACAGGAAAATTTACCTAAAGTACCTGAAATACCTGAGTACCTGAAATACCACTTCCTTGAGTGCTATGTCCGATTAAAAAACTCCCCTTAACCTAAACTTCTTTTTCCTTTTTCCGCTACCTACAAGCAGCATCTCACCACCACCCTACCCAGCTACAATCCGTAGCCAGCACGTTAATATTCCGCAGTTTCCGCCTAACAGAACCAACAAACAGGGCAACAGAATTGGGGGAGACAACAAAGGCTCTGCGACAAAATGGCTACGGACCAAAGGTCATTCAAAAGGCCATCGACAGACAAAGAAGAACCAAAAAAACATCCCATAGATCGAGAGAAGACTCTCCACACGACAGACAATCTGTGACACTACCTTATATCAAAGGTGTGACCGACAAAATCGGGAGAATACTAAGACGTAAAAACATTCGGACAACATACAAACCGCACAAAACGATATCCAGTTGGCTGCCCAGACCGAAAGAGAGAAATTCCCCAAAAAACCAAGGAGTATATAGCATCACATGCGAGGACTGTGGACAACAATATATCGGTCAGACCAACAGACGTATATCTGCCAGAACCCAGGAGCACAAAAACTCGATAAGAACAAAACAAACCTCCTCTGCCCTCTTTCAACACCATCTACAAACAGGTCACAAGATTAATTTTGAGTCCACAAAACAGAT